>JAKCWG010000935.1:0-276514 GCA_021464415.1 Lonicera japonica
ACAAATAATAACTAAATAATAAATAAAAAATGTGTGGGCTTGACTCCAAACTCTTAGGCCGCATAGACATGGACTTCTCACTCCAATTGGGCTTGAATAAGTGTAATCCAGCCTCCATTTTGTGCTCCACATTTTCCCCCTCCAATGGGCTTGATTGTGCCTTCTTCTCGAACCCAAATTGCTTGAATTAATCCATTAAGCACAGCCTTTAACTTTTTAGCCCGCGACCTTGTACTTGGGCATGTTGGAACTTGGATGGTCTTTGAATTGTCTTCATTTTGCACAACAACCTTGCCTCCATCAAGGGTACGCTAATCAAGGATTATTTATATTAAATATACAAGATATTATTAATAAAACTACCTCTTATGCCTGCATGGTTGACTCTATTTATAAATGGCATAGTAGAGTAGGTCATGTGAATTACTCATATATTAAGAAAATGAAAGATTCTAGTTTACTTTCTAATTTTTCTAACACTAAAGTTAATAAATGTGAAATATGTATTGAATCAAAGTTTACTAAAAAGACATGTAAATCAATACAAAGAGAAACTGGATTACTTGAGTTAATTCACACTAACCTAGGTGACTTAAAGCAAACCATGACCAGAGGAGGTAAGTTTTATTATGTCACATTTATAAATGACTATTCAAGATACACAAAAGTATATCTATTAAGACATAAAGATGAACCATGTGAGATGTTTGCAAAATATAAATCAGAAGTTGAAAATCAACTAAAGAAGAAAATTAAATGATTAAAATCTAATAGGGGAGGTGAATATAAATCTAACATCTTCAATGGATTTTGTGAAGAACATGGCATAATTCATGATACTACACCTCTATACTCACCTGAATCAAATGGGGTAGCAGAAAGGAAGATTAGAACACTCGAAGAAACGGTAAATGCAATGATAATTAGTTCTGGGGCACCATTATACTTGTGCGGGAAGCTATTCTATTTACATGTTATTTACATGTTCTATTTACATGTTATATACATGTTATAATCTAATAGTGGGTGATGCACCTAACCTTAATTATCTCAAAGTGTGGGGGTGTCTAGCTAAGGTCCTAATCCCAAAACCTAAAAACAGGAAATTGGGAGCTAAAACTATTGATTGCATGTTTCTAGGGTATGCCCAGAATAGTGCTGCTTATAGATTCTTAGTATTGCCGAATGAATCTATTGGATACTAAATACATCATGAGCAAACGAAAAATGGCTGATCTCTTTGAGAATATTTTCCTATGAAAACAAAAATAAGTAAATCTATATCTTATCAAAAACTAATCTGGACCTCCTAAAAATTCTGAAAGTGAATAAGGAAAAGTAAAAGATTACGAAAATCAACCAATTTTAGATATAATTTTCACACTTTTCTAGTAGACTAGACTCACAAACTTATATTGAAGCAATAACATCCCTTGATTCAACCCACTGAAGAGGCAATCAAAAATGAATTAGAATCCATCTTATCTAATAATACATGGAAATTAGTTGATTTGTCCCCTGGTGCAAAACCTATTGGTAGTAAGTGGGTATTTAGGAGGAAGTTAAGGCCTAATGGGTCAATAGAAAAGTATAAAGCAAGATTGGTTGCTAAAGTGTTTAATCAAAAGAAAGATATAGATTATTGTGATACCTTTGCTCCCATGTTTAGAATTTCCTCAATTAGAACTTTAATTGCTTTAGTTGCTTTGCATAATTTAATTATTCATCAAATGGATGTCAAATAGCCTTTTTAAATGGTGAATTAAAAGAGAAAATTTATATGAATCAACCAGAGGGTTATATAGTTCCTGGCAGTGAGCACAGGTATGTAGGCTAGTTAAATCTTTGTATGGGCTGAAACAAGCGCCAAAACAATGGCATTAGAAATTTGATAAGTGTTAGTATTAAATAGTATCAAATGGTTATTTGATAAATGAGGTAAATAAATGTATTTACTATAAATCATTTGATACTAACACATATGTAATAATATGCTTATATGTTGATGATATGCTCATTATGGGTACTAGCCTGTATGTGGTTAATTAGACCATGAAATTCTTAGCTTCTAATTTTAATATGAAAGATATGGGAGAAGCTGATGTAATTTTAGGAATTAAAATTATCAAAACATATGATGGTCTCATTTTATCACAAGAGCACTATGTTGAGAAAATATTGAAAAAGTTTGGGTATTTTGATTGTAAACTTGTGTCGACTCCTTATGATGGAAATACCTAACTTAAGAAAAATAAAGCACATAATGTCTCCCAATGTGAATATGCCCGAATCATTGGCAGCCTAATGTACTTGATGAATTGTACAAGACCTGACATTGCTTATGCTGTGTGTAGATTAAGTAAATATACTCAGTGTCCTAATAAGGAACAGTATAATGCACTACAAAGAGTAGCCAAGTACTTAAAAGGCACCATTGATTATGGATTAAAATTTGGAAAATCTCCACCAGTGTTTGAAGGGTACAGTGATGCAAACTAGGTATCTGATTCAGATGATATAAAATCTACTAATCGGTATGTGTTTACCATTGGTGGAGGTGTAGTGTCTTGGAAATCATCCAAACAAACATGTATCGCTGGTTCTACCATGGATTCTGAGCTAATTGCCTTAGAAAAGGCATGTACTGAGGCCGAGTGGCTTAGAAATCTATTGGCAGATCTTCCTGTTGGTGCAAAACCGCCTACTTCAATTTATATTCATTGCAATTGTCAGGCCGCAATAGCAAAAGCTAAAAGTAAGATATTCAATGGGGAGAGCATACATATACGTCTGAGACACAATATAATAAAGCAGCTGCTTGAATCTAGAGTTATATCTCTGGATTATGTGAAGCCAGAGTTGAATTTGGCTGATCTTTTGACAAAACCACTTAATAGGCAAAAAATGGTTGATACGTCGTGGGGGATGGGACTTATTCCTAGAGCATAAGGCGAGAGTGATGGCAACCCCACCTATGTGATTGGAGATCCAATAAAGTAGGTTCATAAGGGTAAAAACAAGTCACTTGTCATCCTGAGAGAACTATTGACTTTATAATATTGGAGACGTCCATCCCTATGGAGAGATGGTGTTTTCTGCAGTGAATGAGGTTGAGCTTATGCTCTTAATGGATTCCATAGCCTAAAACTATTTGAGGTGGTGTGTAAAACAATAGTACACACTTGATGGAAGTCCACCTATATGAGTGTGGAACTGGGCTGGTTCCTATGAGGGCTTAGGCAGTTCCTCTAGAGCACTCATGAAAATCAGGATAGCGCAGGGCCAAAATGAGCAAAACCGTGGATCAGCGATATATAAAAGGTACAGTGTGGGTACCAAGTCCTCTATTTCACATAAAAGATCTTTGGTTCATAGAAAATTAGTTTCACCAAGTTTCTGTGAAATAAGATTTGTTGCCCTAAGCATGTTTCATAGCTCGAAAGGAACCAATACTGACACACTATATTCGCGCGTTTCTCTGGCATAATTTTTTTTACAGTGTCTATTTTGTATTTTAAAATTGTGGGGGATTGTTGTATATTTTATTTATTATAAAATACAAAATATATATTATCTTGAGGCTCTACACAACTCATATCCAACTCATGTCCAACTCATATCCAATCATGTCCAACTTATACACAACTCATCTTGAATTTTCTGCACAAACCTTTCATGAAATTTCTACAAGATTGTATACAAATTGGATTTGTATTCTTTGATGAAGTTTCTGCAAGATTTTATTCAAATCGTATTCGTATTCTTTCATTAAAAAGTTTATCTTGAAAATTCTACATAGTTGAATTCTTCAAAATTAATTAAGGATTCAAATCCACCTCCTTAACACACTTATAAATATAAGGGTCCACTCCCAAATATAGAACCCTCATGAGGGTTTTATATTTGGGAGTGCCTCCTTATAGAATCATAGTCATTGTATCCTGGAGGGAAAACGCGACAAACCCTGTTTGCATCGGGATATTATCCTAGAGGGGCAAAATCTTCTCTTAAGGACAATGCCTAGCACGCGTCGACTATATTAATTTGTTTTGCACCCGCATCCAATTTTTATTTTCAAATTTCTCCAACAGTTAGTAAGTGTGTAATCACTCAATCTATACTTCAATTATACCATATAAAGTATCAAAATGTTTAGAGAGAGAGATATAGAGTTTAATGGCTGACTCGGCGAAAACAACGCAAGTTATTACACCCAAGTGCAGGTGGTCGGTCAAGTAATAAATACTTGGTAAGTCCGAGGTCGATCAATGGGGAGGAGGGTAGTTCTTTGAGTTATGAAAGTCTCTTTCTAGAGGAAGATGAGAAAAAAATGGAAAAGATGAACTATGGAGAGAAAGGAATGTAAATTTCTAACTAAACTAACATAAAATAAACATTCAAAAAGGTTCAATAAAATGAATGATAAAATAGCGTACTAAATTAATTAAATGAGTGAAAAACTTTTATTAAATTTAAGAATAAAAAGAGCTAAGGGTATCCATAAGTTCCGGATAACACAACGGCCAATTCGGTGGACCGGGAATCATTTTCTAATTAATTTTTCTTTAAAAATCAACCCACTATCCACGAGCTAATTAATTTCATAAACACTTGTTTATTAAACTAAAGTAGTGCTTGATACTACAAAACCTTTTATTAAAAGTGAGTTTAGAAATATTAAGTAAAAGCCATAATTTAATTCAAATAGGTTAAAACGTGATTGAAATCAAATTTGAACTAAAACGAGCGGTGAAAACACAGAATTAGCAATTTCGGTATCAAAAAGGAAGAAGTAAAACGAATACCAAAAATAGCATGCTCTAGTTTAAAATTTAAAAAGATACATAACCAATTAATTTAGAGAATGTAGACCACTCTCTAACTCGACCGGTTAGGGTTTAGCGTAAAAACAACAATTTAAACTAGTTTGGCTCTTTTGTCAAAAAGATTTTATTAAATTTATTATAAAAGTATGTTATTAGCATACTAGGATAATAATTTAACAAAAATCAGATTTATAATAACCTATTAACCAATAAAATATTAATTAGAATTGAATTCGAGTCTGAAAAATTACCCCGTCAGCATACTCGATCCTTACGGACCCATAATTAACGAACTAACCAAACGTATTTAATATATTCATGATCAATAAATTAATTAAACAAAACATTGTATTTATATTCAAGAGTGAAAATTTAATTAAGAATATAAGCAAATAAATGTACTCAAAATTTCAATGCAATCGAAAATTAAGAACATGCGTAAAATAGAAATTATGGGTTGAACACCTTTGAAAAATAAACAATCTACTAGCAACACAAATGGCCTACTGACTTTTGGAAATCTTGGGATTTGAGTCTCCAAATCAAAAGGGTTTTGTAGAAAATTTAATTCAGGTCGTTTTAATAAGTGGATCATCAAAAACAACCAAGAAACGAAGAAGTTATGATCAAAAAACGAAAAAAAAATTAGGGTTTTACACGGGATTCTACCAAAAATTCCAATAAAAATTATAAATTAAACATAAATTTCAATCAATAATCACATTCAAACACATAATTAACTAACAATCTAAGCATTAACGAACATTAATTGAAAGTAATTAAGAAAAAGATTGAAAGAAACTTACGGTTACGTAGAATATCAAAAACTGCGATGCCAGTATTATTTAACTCCGTCTCTTCTTCAATACAAGCCAAAAGGGAAAAATGAAATATAAATAGAAAACTCTCTCTCTGAAATATTAATGCGGATTTGAACACTAGACTAAGCATGAGTAGAGAGCTGGTCACTTGCCATCTAGGTTAAGGACCCGATTTGATAAATATCTGCACCATGTATTTATGTATTCTTTCGTACTCAAACCTGATTCACTGGTGCGCTGATTGTATTTCTGCCATAACTTTGTGCTCCGAACTCTGATTGATGCAAGGTTTTTGCCTACGCGTAGTTAACTCAGAGCTCTACAACCTTTATTTTCCTAGAGTTTTGTTCAAATCCTGCACGGATAAATACCAGAATTGGCTAAAACATCAACATTGCGCACGGTGAACCTCTTCTTCATTCAAAAATTTCTTAGTTTGATTCAAATGACTCTTCTTTTCTTGGGACTGCTCTATTGGCTTCTCTTAGTCTCTTCTATATACTCTCTTCATGCTTGAGCTTGGGATTTGCTTTCAGTTCACCTCTTGAACTTAATTTTGCTCCGAATTCGACCGGTAATGACTAATTTTGGGGGAATTTATTTATGGATTCATTCTTGTTCATTTTTAACCTGTAAAAAGGTTATAATGCACTAGAAACAAACATAGAATCCTATTTCATGATTAAAACTCAAATCTTAACAATTTAGAATAATTAGAATCAAATTCATGCACATTAAGACAACTAAATATGTATAAAAATGCAATATTTTGGCTTAATCACTGGCATGTTCTAGGACTGAGAACTGACTGCAAAATCCGGTCAATTGTTGCTAGGTGGAGAGTAAAGAGAGCATTTGATTAGCGACCCTTTCAAGGCCCTCACCACTTTGTTAGCGTGACTCTATATTAGGAAGTAAACATCTTTATATTAAATACAGAGTATTGTGTAGTATTTATTGTATTAATTACTTAGTTGGCTAGGGTGTAATTAAATTAATTATCTTGTGTAATTTTCCTATATAAATTCCTCCAAAGGTCAGATTAATATAGCGCAATTCACTCTCTCAATTTTCTCTCTAAAGTGTTCATTCTATTTGACTCACATGGGAAAGAAGGTGGCATAGTATTGCCCTTCGGAAGGGCACGTACCAGTACCAAATTGTTCGCCATTCTCAATATCTTTATTGCTTCTAGAGATGGTGCATAGTAACAGATTGTGAAAAGCACAAAAACAAGCAAAAGAATGCTTAAGGGATCTATGCAGAAACAGAGGTAATGTAAACAGAGGCTTTTAATAAGGCTTGATAAATGAGTTTTAAGTACACATCAGAAGAGGAACATTGAGTTGACTGAATTGTTGAGTGATAGATAATTATATACGTTTGTTTATGCACATGTATCTATACAATAGGGGGTACTAAATATTAAATGTTAAAAATATATAAGAGATGAATAATTGTGTTCATAATATTTAATATATATATATTTATAAAGTTGATAGTGACTTTATTACGAGTTACAACCTAATTTATATTCAAAGAGCGAAGAGTGGGGCGTGGTGTTAGGGGGCGGGGTGCCGGATTGGGTTGTAGTCAAGTTCGCTGTGTCAAGATGTTTGAAAGTGATCAAGAATGAATATCATGCTTATGGGAAGTTACATAAATGTTTTAATTTGATCATTTCAAACACATTATCATTTATTTTATCTTTCTTTGAGTTACTTGGTTTCCAGTACTGTTTTTATGACATACTAGGTGTTCCATAAAAAAGCTGGGAATGATTTGAAAATATTACTGATTTTTTTGAATTAAAAAATGTATGCTTAATTTGGTGAAATATTCTTATATTTTTCGCGTTTTAAATTGAATAAAATTACCAGGAGTTGGTAATTAAGTAAAAAATTCCATGAAAAATAAGAAAACTGTGGTGAATATATCACAAATTCTAATATCTTTTTCCATCTTCTCATAAAGTTACAATATTTTCAATCATTTTCAAACTTTTTTGCTAAACGTATCTATAGTGTATAACTCCATATATTTTTATATAGATTTTAAGATTTAGAGTAAAAACAAAACAATATAACTTAATATATTTTTATATTATAGTATTAGTATTTCAAATAAATTTAAACTCTACTTTATTTTGTTAAAGTAATTAAATAAGTTATAATTTTATTTGTATTAGTATTTCAAATAGTGTATAATTTTGTATATTTTTATATCAGTATTAGTATTTTAAATAAATTTAAACTCTACTTTATTTGGTTAAAATAATTATATAAGTTAAAGTTTGTGTTGAATTAGGTGTATTCCATCTATTATTTATATAGTGTTATATTATTTTGTGATATTGTGCATAATAATCCACATAAGTTTAATATAATTAACTATCTACCAATTTTAAAATTTTATTAAAAATATATTACTCTCTTATATAGTTGACCGATTTTATGGTTTTCTTATAATTATTAATTAAGATAATTTTACACTTGATACTATGTTTTTACTTATTTGTGATTATTTTTATTTCATACTAATTATTCAATTCTTAGTATATAAATATTAATTAATGGATTTAATTAATCACATTTGTTAAGCACTAAAACCACGTGCAACGCACGTACACAAAAATTAGTTTTTTTTTAAATTGTAAATTAGTAACAATAGAACTACCCTTAATTTATCATTCAAAATTTTTGTTAAAAGTTATAAAGGTCGATTCTAAGTCGAGTACTTGGAGGATTTTTGCTCATCTCTAATATAATTCAATAGAAAAAACAAATCAAAAACAGATATAACAAAAGTGGTTAAATAACTAGATTTTTGTCACTATGTTATTCTTTTCTTTACTGTTTTGCTGAAAAAACAGTATTACCTGAATATTCATATAGGTGCATATGTGTATATGTATACATAAATTTAACAGAATCTAGTGCTCCAACTATGAATCTAAATATTGTTATGTTTTTTCATTGAATAGTTGTGAGTTGAAATAGCAGACAGTGGGAAATCTCCCTCAAACAGTAAAATTATTGGCAATGATTTAGGGACTATGTATTCGTTTGTGGGTGTGTACAAAAATGATGATGTGTAGAAATGGTCATGTGCTAGAATCATACATTCACTATATAAATATATTATATATTCAAGCTAACTTTACTTTAATTTCTTCTAGTATTTCGAAAACAGAAAAATTGCACAAAAAATGAAAATAATAGCTTTTTGTACATTTAAAAGAAACATAATTACTTTCAAGTGGAATAGGTTACAGTAAAAATGAAATTAAGCTTTATATCGGAGAAAACTGTTGAATGTGTGAACTTCACCCCGCTTTCACAAGTTCTTTATATATTGCAAGCTTAATTATAAATGTAAGAAATATCACGACCAAATGATATTCCATTTGTACCAAACGAAAATTCACATTTTTAATTCATACATATATATATTATGTTTTAGGTTAATGGTATGGGCACAACTAGTTTTTAATTAGGGAACATCCCATTAAAGTAAAATTTGTCTTTTATCATGTTAATTTACTATTAGTATGGGCACACTCTATTGGTCGGAAAACAACCCTAGAGGGGAGTGAATAGGGTTTTTAAAAAACTTAATGCAGAATTAAAATAATTTTGAAAAAGGTTTAAGCAAAATAATTAAGTTAAACAAGTATATCAAGGAATGCAAGCAATCAATCAAACAAAAACTCAAGAGCAAACAAAACACAAGTAATGATATAGAAATACATTAAAAAGCTTGGAGTTAAAAAGATTAAACCAATAGAAGTCCAAGACATTTTCTCCTCACGGTTTTGGTTTCCTAAACCATAGACCGCGCTTAGTTAGTTCCCGAGAAGTTCCACTAATTCCAATCTTCTTCCGGGTGAAGACCAAACCTTTACAAGTGTATTCTTCTCACACACTCTTACAAGTATTGCTTTAACACAATAATCTCACAAGACACTCTCTTGCTAATCTATGAGATTTACCTCCCACAAAAACTAAACAAGAATTAACCTTCTTGTTATCCTATGAAATTGACCTCTCACAAGTGTAAATTCTAATTGTTTGTTTGGTGATTCACACCAATGAAAAACAACTCTCAAGTGTTTGAAGAATACAATTGAAGCTCACACTAGAAGTTATCAAGTTTGATCAAGATTTATAGCTCAATAAGAATGATTGATCAAAAAAAATTTCTTGAATCTTTTAATATTGAAGATAGATGAAGTATGTATAAGAGAATGATCAAAAGTTGTTTCAAATGAGTCTTGGAAGTCATATAAATAGTCTAAGAAGCAATATGGCCATTTGGGGTAGTTAGAGGTGGTTATAGGCCAAAACTAGGCTTGTAAGCCATCTCCAACGGCTATATTTCCAGAAAGTAAAGTAGTCAACTCTCTCAGGATCCATGTAGTCGACTACATGAGGTAGTTGACTCCCAGCATTTTAATGTAGTCGACTACATTGCTCTGCCATGTGGAGGTTTTTTGCTATTTTTCAACTTTTGTAATTTGACTCCAAAAATAATTCTAAAGGTTGGGGAGTGTTCCAAATAAGTTTCTAAGACACCCAAATTTGTTTTTGTATCAAAATTCATTCATATGAATTTATTAAGAATTTATTTCAAAACCGGTTTTTATAAGAATGATGTTTTGAAATTATTTTGATTCAAACTTGGTTTTGATCAATCTAAGAATGATATATCAAAATATATGAGCTATATAAATTATCAAATAAGAAACTTTACATAAATCCTAAGCACTCACTCAAATACCGAATAAACGAGTCTTTGAATATTTCGATTTGTTTCTTCAATTTGATCTTCATTTGAAGCTTTTGCATATGTTCCTTGATCTTGATCTCCATGAATAGCATTGATGATGAGATTAATCTCCTTGTTTTGTCCAATGCTTGTAGACTTGATCAGATATTGATTGAATGATCCTTGTCCTGTGGCATGCTTTCTTCGAGCAATCATGATATTCTTGATTTTTCCAAGTAAGAAAACTATAATCTTAAATCAAGAAACATGTTAAATTACACATGATTGATTTATTGTTATTATCAAAATAAGATTAAGACCTTCAAGGTCAACACACTCTATTAGTAAGCAAAATTGTTTTGAGCATTCCACTAAAAACAAAATAGTATAAACAATTAGGGTCGTCTACAATGATAATATGTATAAAATCAATAAGTTTTCTCAGGTATATAAAGCAAAAATGAGGTTTCGAAATATGTAGGAACACCACTAACAAGATATTGCTTGACCATTTTCCTCTTTTTCTAGATACAAGACATATTTTTGTCAATTGGCTAAGCAATCTCATATGAAAAAATATAGCAAAACAAGAAGAAATAAATTAAAAACTTACTATAAGAATAAATTATCCTAATCATCCATGTTGTCAATGCACATTTTAGGTTCTCTATCATTCATATATGCACGATTTACAAAATTCCTGCAAATGGTAGATCAATAAGAATAACCTAAAACTATATATCATACTAGATGTGTGCATATCCTTTCATTATAGTTGCAACATTACATGTCTACTTAAAGATACAATGTTACAAGTTGCAAATCGCAAATCGCAACAATGATTAATTGAAAACTGAAAATTAAAATTTAAAAACATACATGGCAATTAAAAATACAAGTCGGTAAAGATCTACCATACGTACATATATGTATTCCTGGGCTGGAGGTCTAACAAGGTCAATGGGAAGTTGCATTGAAATTGGGTTAACAATGTTTACTATAATACACGCTTGTAAACAAAAATAAAATATACATGAAATTTGTGAAAAAAAAAATTAATTTTGTTGAACTTACTTGCCATTGCAATGATGAAGAAATTAGATCGTCAATAAATTTGAATAGCAATTAAAAATGGAGCAAGATCACCAAGTGAAGAGAAAGGGGATGGTGGAATCAAATGATAAGGAGAAGATGCATGGATACAAAATTAGGGTTTTTTAAATAATAGATTTGCCATATCATAATCTCGCTCAAAACCATTCAAATTTCTCTATTAAAAACCCAACTAAATTAGTCATAATTATAGATTTAAACATTCGCTTATGAAAGCCCAAAATCAAACCTACACAAAAATTATAATACCCCGTATTCTAATTAGCCGTTAATTCTGCCACGTTAAGCGTAGTCCCTTTTTTACTAACACTTTGGGCTGTGATCTTTCATTCTTGAATGTATTCTGGGAATTTACACCTCAACACATGTTCCATTGGTGGAATCAGACTCGTACGTGTGGTTATTCTGCATTTAGTGTGGCCCGTATACGATACGAGGTGACAGTCGCATAACTCAATGGTCGGTACACGACAATCATTTCCTTGTTAGCTTAGTGTTTCCATATGTCCTTCATTTCTTATCCAAACGATTGTCAGTTCATACTCCTAGTTAGGTTTCCGTGTGTTCTACATATCCCGTGTTTAGTCCAAGTTTAGAATTGAACATCTTTAAGGCTAAAACGATCATTTAAGTCAAGTGGCAGAATTGAAGTTGCATACCAGAATAGCCCTTTAAGAGTAGTACTAGTACGCAATTGCCTTAGTGTTGTGAGATTTTAGCTAGGCGTACCGGAATAACACTATTTTAGTGATACCGACGCATATCCATCGACCAATAGGTTGACTTTTCCATAACGTTCTTTAATCGACCTAACTCATTCATATACACTCTAGAATTCTCATTTCCAAATTTAATGCCTAAAATGTCCAAAGAAGATGTCGGGCGATTGAGATGGATTATTAGAGAGAAAATTTGGGATGCTTTGTTATAATGCAAGAATTTGGAGCTTGGAAATCACTTTTCGTCATCTTTTTCATCTTTTCGTCACCATGGGAACTAGGCTAAATCTTGGAGCATTGGTCTAGAGCTGGAATCAACATCAACTATCATTCAATTCATGATCATCTACCTTAGCTAAGTTGGGAACAATAGGAAGAAAATTGTTTTTTCACTACTGCGTGTTATACTTTGAATTTTTTATTTGTTTTTACATAAAAACAAACACTTTTTTTGATATAAAAAAACAATACAATTAAATAAAATAGAGGCATCTGCTAGACCAGAAATTTACCACAATAGCTACCTAGAATCATCACACAATCAAACTATGACTCTAGAATAATGAATCCTACAACTCTATCTCGTAACTGCCCCCCAATCTCTAGATATATCAGATGTAGATAATAAGACAAAAACTTTGGATGAGAATGCCCAAAGAGAAGCCATCAACTTGATTTCACTACAAGAAAACGTAGCTTTAGCGAAGAAATTTTAGTGACAAAATTAAATTTGTCGCTAGACATGCCTTATTAGTGATAAAATTTCAACATTCCTCGCTAGATCAATTAAACGAAAATTTACATTTTATGACAAAATTATTTTCTCACCATTACCTAATATCGTGTGAGGTTATAAATAATCCTCACTATAGATATTTTTTGGGTGTTTTTGTTCACACCCATAAAATTATTCTTCTTACACCACTAATTTTTTAAAATTTCACAAGAAAAAACACATTGACCCAACCAAACAATCCCTTAACTTTTTTGCCTCTGTTTTAATTCCCATTTTTGTAATTGAACGTGTTCCTTTTCTTTTGACAATTTCATCAGCAATCTGTGAAGATTTAGACAAGATTTCATTGGAATTTTTCTCCATGCGCCAGCGTGGCTGAATCGGAAAATGGAGGCTTACAAATTGTAACTATTATTGGACTCCAGGATCACGGAGATCGACCGCAAAGACGACTGGCTAAGGAGGCCGTGGTGGTGCCAGAAGTCATTGATAGTGGGGTAATCGAGGAGTTTGGATAAGCGAGGAAAACGCAAAGGAGCAAAGAGTGAGGAGCTTGTTGTCGGTGAGGAAGGAGATGACGGTGGTACGGTAGAAGACACAACAAGAGTGGTGGAGAATGGGGAGTTGGTGGTGTGATTGGAGAAGTAGAATTTGTGATCCATGAGAATTAAGAGAGCTATGTAACAATCCATATAATCGATGGGCCTTTTTTGTTGTTTTGAATAAAATTTCAAATCTTTTGTCCAAAAAAAACTTGTGTGTTTTTCTATTTTTTCTATAACGCAATGGAAATGAGCATATATATATATAAATCTACAAAGTGGAACTACATCTTCAATTTCATTGATTTCAAAAGGAATACTCCATTTTTATAAAAGTGATAGGATAAATAGCTTGAGCCCCAACTAATTTAACTCTAAAGAGAAGAGAGAGAAAAGGGTTTTGAGATTTTCAGGAAGGACCGTGTGATGATGTATGAAAAAAATAGGTTTTTAGGTTTATTTGTTTGGCATAGAGAAAAATGGTGGGATGAGTAGAATGAAATTTATAGATCTTGGTGGGGGTGATTTCAAGTAATCTAATACCGGGGTGAGTAGAATAATTTTGTGGGTCCATTTAAAAATACCCTATGTTTTCCGTCATAAAAGACAAGCGAAAAATATTTTTCTTTTCTCGCTATCCAACTATTGTGAGGATACAAAACCTTTGTCGACAAACATATTTCCTTATTAAAGTTACATTTTCTTATAGTGTTTTGCTCTACACCTCCTGAACCTGCAGTGATCTATCTTCAAAAATCCTAGAATTGGATTCCTACCACACATACCAGGTTGTTGCCATACAACAACACCTCCACATCATCTTTGCTTTCTTCTTATTGCCCTTGAAGCACCATTCAATGGCCAAAAGATCATGCCATGACTTTGGCAGGGTTGTTACCAAATCAAACTCCATTCGAATCTTATCACAAAGAACACACTAAGATGGAGATATGGAAAGATAAGGCCATCTAATTAGGAGCAAGTCATGCGTATTTACCTTCTTCTAAAAAGCTAACCAAGCAAATACCTTTACCTTAGGATTTACAAGAAAAGAAACCTGATTTTCCCCTACCTAAACTCTCCTGTCCCTTTCCGACCTAGAGAGTTTGATACTACCCACCAGATCATTAATGCCAAAAATTCCTTAATCTCCTTATCACTAAGATTTATACAAAAGAATAAGTCCCATGAATAAGAATTTTCGAAATCCTAACAAATAATCAAAGCAATCAAGGAGTTAGTATTGAGACAAACCATTTGCAGCCGAGGAAAAGAGAAGTTAATGGAGAGGACCCAACCCATATGTTTTCCCAAAATTAAATTTTATCCCCTATCCGTATCTTAGGTCGAGTGAAGGATAAGAATGTATTGAGGCCATTAGGGATGGCCTTCCATGGATTGCGATGAGATCCTCTAGCCACCACAATAGAATCCTATCTGTAATTTTGAATGCCATATTTACTTTTGATTAGTAAGCACTAAAAATAATTTTCCTCTAAAGGAAATCTCCAAAGCCACTTTCCCAAGAGAGCCTCATTTTTTCTTAGGAGATTACAATCGCCTAACCTCCCTTAACTTTGCTTTTCGATACAATGTTATAACTAACTAAATGAACACTTCTATGCTCCTCAACCCCACCCTAAAAAAATAATTTCTCAACAATCTTTCAATCTCTTTTGCCACCGAAAGAGGCATTTTGAAAAGAGAAAGTAATTAGGAATACTTTACAAGACCAATTGAATTAATGTCAATCTATCCCCTCTAGAAAGACATCATTTCATTCATCCTTCCAATCTTTTCAAAAAAAATTCTATGTCTAGATCTGAAAATCCTACTCGTATCGGATTGTCACCCAACGGCATACCCAACTAGGACAATGGCCATGAACCTACCTCACAACTTGCTACACTCGCCAAGGAAATTAAGTCTTCCTCATTAACATTAAGCCCTACAAACGTGCTTTTGACAGGTTGATGTTATGACCCGAAGCAACCCCAAAGATATCTAGAATATCCATTAAATTTTTCAGCTTTCTCTCGTCATTTAAGAGAAAAAGCTGGTGACAACAGCAAATTGTAAATGTGATAGATTCACCTTCTCCCTCCCAATTTTGAACCCCTCATAAACGCCCTTTTGTGCTAAACCAATGGTTTCTCCCAACACGTCTCTCAATCTTAAAGATAAAACTTTAGACAAAATCTTATATAAACTCGTTACAAGGCTAATTGGCCTATAATATTTAAGCATAAGAGATGATAATGTAACACCCCATATCTCTATTTCTCGGGAATTACGATACAAGACGCTCGTAAGGTAGAAGTGGCTTTGGATAGCCAGATTTTGTTTCAGAATGATCGGAATGGCTCAGAGACTTCTAGTAAGTCATATTAATGTATTTAAGTGTGTTAGAATGACCATAAGTCATTTCGGGTGTATCGAACGAAAATCAACTCGTAAATCGGAAGTTTAGGTCCTATGCGGTTAATGATATTTAGCTAACTTTGGAAGTCCATATCTTGTTCATCCAAACTCCAAATGAGTCCCCATATGCGCCTATCTCTAGGTTTTGATCCATTCTACAACTTCTGTGTTTTGGACGTGACCCAATTCCCACTCCTTAATGATGAAAAGTACATGCGAAGTCGGCTTGGTAACCAAAAAGCTGAAGGAAGCAAAAACCCACACTTCTGGGCCATGTAGTCGAGTACATGAAGTGGGGTAGTCGACTACTTCGAGCTGGGTGAGATTTTTATATTTCTTTCCTCCCTTTTTCTTCTTATTTCATCACCACCTCTTGAGAGCTTCTAGAGAGAGAAAAGAGAGGTAATCTTGGGGGTTTTGCGAGTGATCCGAGATCACGACTCAAGCTACTCCTTTATCCACCAAATCCACCCTCCTATCACTATTCATCATCTTCCTCACCACCACCTCCATGGCTAGGGTTTTGGAGCACGGTTGGGGGTTTCGCATCTATGCTTCTCTGGTTTGTTTCTTCCGCAATTCTTCTTCGAGGGATTAACCCTCAATAGGTGGGAACAATAGTATTATGACATGTTTTCAAGTTATTATACCTTACTCACTACGAATCAAAGCTTATGCGATGACTTTGTATATAATTTTCTACAAATGCATGTTCAAGGGGTTATGGGGTAATTTTCCTTTGAATCTTTGATTATATTATATCTCTTACAAACATAAATGATGGATTTTACAAGAAACCCCAACTATTATGTTGATTTGGAAAAGATGGGTATAAAACCATTACCTAGGAGTACTTTTGTAAACATATGCCGTAGCACACTTACATAAGATGCCATACTCGGTTTTGGAAACATAATTGGCGTGTAATTACTTGTGATTGTGGTGTTATTGTTGTACTTTAATTAGTAATCCCTTATCTATGAAAACTGCTACCTACTTGCTAGTCCGTAACTATGTTGAGCAGATTTATAAGTTTATTTTGTATAAACCAAGAGCTAAGATCATAAGGGAAAGTTTATATGAAACTTAAACCTTAATAATTTGTGTACTATACTTGGCTTGGAGCCTACATGACGAAACGTACAAAACTCCCCAAAAGAAGGGTATTCTTAACTAGACCCATAATTAACGGACTTGGCGAAAGAAGTTGAAATACAACTACAGCACCACCACTTGAGTAATGTAAGGTATATATACACTTAAACGGAGATATACAAGTTATATACATATACATGTGAATCAAGTACATATATTTTGGTATACATATATATTCTTTTGGCTCATACCTGGGTAATAATATGAGGTGTATCATGTTCTAAAATGATATTGATGACTTATAGATATGCATGTGTACTTTGGATTTTTCTTGGATTTGTATATTGGTTAGCCAACACTGCTCGTACCAGATAGTGATTTAGTTATTACCTGTAACGTATAGCCTTGGTGGTTACGTGAGTCCATTCTATTGCCTTGGGGGCATTCTCCATCTAGGTGCACACGGTAGGTGGTCCCTGCCTTAGGGGCAAAATAAACCGAGTTTGATCGCGATCCGTGTGCACACGTAGATAAAATCCTAGATATGACGTTTATATATATGATTAATATGATTATAGATCTGGTCGCGGTGTTGTGGAGTATTCAGTACGACTATAATTATTTATATTGCCTTTCTTATACTTTGGGGATGGGATAGCACTTATATACATTGCATGAAATGATTTCCATTGCATTGGCAAATTAAGGAATATCTTTATGTACATATATTTATACTTATCCAAGTACTATATATTACAAGGAAATGAATTTCGTACAAAATTGCATTACATAAGTCAGACTATTTTCATTATAAAAGCACAGCATGCATGCATGGTTTTTCCCAACTTATTTTTATCTAAAAAACTCGGATAGTTCCTACTAAGCCCGTTTGGCTCACTCCCATTTTTTCAAAACAATTTTGAAGGTACTCTTCGGGGAATGGCATGCATACGAGTCTAGAAAGCCTCTGATAGCTTGGAACTATATAGTTGTCTCAGGATGACTTACTGTTTACAAATTCAGATGTTTTGGAATAGTTTGTATAATTAATTAAAGGTGTTATGTATGATATAAATGTTACATAACTTGATGACTTTGTGTGGGACCTCATTGGAGGAACATGAATTGTAATCACATTTGTATGTTAATGGTTGGGATTTGATAAATGTAAATATGGAGCTATTTCAAAAGATTGAGCTTGTACAGGCCTTGGTTTTATTAAAATTATAGAATTCACATGCCAAATTTTTTCTGAACTAGAACTTTACACAGGAAATGTTTTCGATACTGTTTAAATTGTTTTAATTTAATCCCTCTGTCACGTACGGCACCGTGATTAACTGGGTCCCGGAGGCTCAATCGTCCAAACGGGAGTTTGGGGCTTCACAGATAATTTCTTGGGGATTAAACAAATGTAGATGGAATTGGTGCATACATTAATGATACCATTATCAAAGAATTCTTTCAAGAATCCTAAAATGTCTTTTTTAATGATATCCCAACTCCTCTTAAAACTTCCATCGTATACCCATTTTTCCCCGGTTCTTTCTCCCCCATCACACATCTCTATACTAGAAATGCCAAACAGGCACTACTCAAAACCGTACCAAAATAAATCTGGAACGGCTCTAGCAGTGCCTAAAATAGGCGTGGTAATATTTTTGGAATGGCATGTTTCCGATCCCATCCCTTTTTAGATTCTGGTCAAACTGGACCCTTTTCACCAAAACTGAAACGGTTTTGGAACGGCCATTTATGGTGCCAAATCAGTTCCAAATACGTTGCAATATAACTCAGTTTTCATTTCATTTTTTATTTGTCCACATGTAATTTTTCTCATTCCTCTGCGTGTCAGCTATTCGTTATTACATGTGAAAAGTTGGCACTCATTTGGAATGGGTTTTAGCCGTGCCAATGCCATACCAGTTTGGTAATACAATTTTTGGGTATTTTTATTTTTTTTTAGCCACATTCTTTTTTTTTCCTTTTTCAACATATTACACACCATCAAAACTTAATTAATAACCAACAATATAGTTCAATCTAATCCAAACTAACACCATATATATTTTAATTCAAAAGGGCAATCTAATCCACATAACAATTAGCAAGTCATAAATAATAATATTACAATGCACAAGGCCCTCAAAGTTTAACTAGTCCAAGCTTCTTCACCATTTATTAATAGCAATCCCTTGATACTTGGTAGATTACTTCTATAAAGAACATTACAAAAAAATATAGATGTTAGAATCGAAGATAAATGACATACAAATGACTTAACTGTATGATTTCAATATCAAAATGAATGATCATGCTAATTTAAAAAATATATAATGATAACATAAGCTAAACGCGAGTGTTAAGGATACTTATTAATGTGGTTAATCATTGATGGGAAGAAGAGATCATCGTGCCAATACATTTATTATCGCATGTTGTCTATTATATTACTTCATAACCATGTTCACACTCTTATCACAACTAGAACATATAGAAGATGCCAAAACAAAAACAAGTTAGTTAATTAACAATGTCAAAGTACAAGAAATGTTGTAAACTTAAAACCAAGAAGTTTTATAAAACTAACTGGCTTACTTATCAACATGCACAACGAAACTTCCAACAACACTATAAGAACATAACTTTAAATTTTTTGGTGGGTGTAATACTGCAATTAGCGCAGTTAAGTAAAAATGTTGACTCCTAATATAGGATGGAAATAGTACACTTTAATCCAGAACCAAATATAATGACATTTAATGTAATTTCATTCACCTCTATATCAAGAAATTCAAATCTTAGTCATAGTACTACTTCTTAAATGCTCCCTATGAGATACAAAAGAGAAGGGAAGAAGGTAGTAACGTAAACAATGCTGCATATATAACTACTTAAATATACCACTTTCCATGAAGACAGACAAGCTACTTTAAAACTTCAAAAGGAAATTGTGAACTTAACTAGGAATTCAACAGCATGAATTGATTGCGGTAAACTTGGATTATCAAAAACACCAACTCAATTCTTAATTTCAGAGCAAAGAAACAATATACACCTAGCAGCATAAGGAATTCATATATTTGTAATATTTCCCACATGGGATTTATGTTCATTAATTCATATAATTGATTTACCATCAATTTACCATCACTCCATGAGAAATTAAAGTAGTACATAGTAGAAACAAATTGACAAATTTATGCAGCAAGTCTATGGACTGCTAAAACAGATAATTGGTTTAAGGAGCTTCATTCTAATTAGAAACAGACTAATACACGAAGGTACACGTGCATGATGAAACTATTCCATCACTCCACATGTCACTCAAAATAGTGTCTGAGATCCATTTAATCAAATGGGAGATATCCTGCCATTAGAAAAGACCCATTTTTAGTTTCTTTAATATTTTCACTGGATTTCTTTCCATTTTTAAAATTATTCAATAAATAAATAAGAATCCTATGTATAGAAGATAAGTTGTACTTATACCATCTGCAATATCTAACAAATATAATAGTAATAGTATTAGAGCTTTAGCATTAACATTAGCTTGAATATCCAAACTTACAAATTCACTTCTATCACTGCCAAAATTCTTACTGATATCATGCTAGGTATGTAAGCGTAGCTCCACAAGATACATTAACTACCTGCAAACCGGAAAATAAGAGAAGCATAAACAAAGAGGAAGACAGCATTTATTGAAAAGAAAGTAACATGAGATATCAAATGATGAATGTAAATAAGGAGTAAGAAAACATATGGAGAGAGCAAGTGAAAGAATGGAAACTAATTGCTTTAATGTCTCTTGTTCTTTTCTACTAATTATGAGAAAAAAGAAAAAGGGGTCTCACTTATAAGAATTGGTGAACTTAGATAATCATGGAACGTCAATATGGTCTGATATAAGCTTTCTTTTAATATCTTTGTTTGAGTATATCATTGTAAAGAAGAGGAAAGGTGTGTGTTTATTTATAAAGAGAGAGAGAGAGGGAGAGAGAGAGAGAGAGATGTATTTATTTAAGTGCAGGATCATGCTTCCAGCTCACGTGCCCATTCAGGTTCTTTATCTCGTAATTTGTGATGAATTAGATTGCTTTATTTGATTACTCAAGAAATTATATTGCTTTATTTGTATGTAAATTTTTAAGTTCTATATTTATATGTATATATTTATGTTTTATAGTCTACATGTATATATCTCGCTCTGTGCTCCTCATGATTTTAGACATTGAATCATATTTTAGTCTACGTGTAGTTTTAGGTCTGATTTACACAAATTGAACAAAGACAAAGACAAGTGCACAAATACAAAGTATAGGACAATTTTATAAAGACAAAGAAAAATATAAATAATGCAGTCTAATTTTACCAGTTAGTATTGCTTGCTTTAATTATCCTCGTTAGCCATTGAAACTAATCATTCCCATTGCTAATTGAAGGTTTCTAAATAGTACCTGATTGAAGAACAAAGAAAAACTCTTTAGCCAAAATGCAACACAAACTCAACACCTTCATTTTTTCTTGTACTGCAGAGAGGAATTAATTTAACCTCTTCTTCCATCCTGACAAGTAGAAAAGCACGACAATTAGAAAATCTTTGAACTGTGTTTCCTTCGACAAATGCTTTTGTCAGTTACCCATAAAATTGATTTAATTAGATAAGTTGAATTTGGTGAGGAGTTCACACGCATCCAACAGATGGGCAAATCCTACAAAAAAGACCTATTTCAAGCTCCAGGAACATGAATTTTCAATAGTACACAACAAACAAAGATCATATGGTGTCTTTTTGTGTGAAGCAAGATTAACATATTGAGAATAGATTAGAGGGAGGTTGACCTTATCATTAAAACGCTCAATCTTAATTTATTTCCTTCTTTGGTCTCGCGTGTCCCCCCCTACGAGTGTGTTTCTCTGAAAATAACGATTACCAATCACATAACAAACCAAGTTACACCGAACAGAAGAATTTAAAGGAACTTTTCTTCCTTTCCAGCAGTAGTAGAATTTACGATGTACTTGGAGAAAAGAAAAGAGCTATAAAGAGCCCATCTATGAACAAATAAAATGAATAATGGCTCCACGGCTCCACCATACATACTTGTTAATAGATACCCCCAAAAAATATACATATGCTTTCATATTTTAACCAATATAAATATACTTAGTCAAAACTTTAACTAACACATACATAGTATCAAAATGAATCTGAATGAGAACAAATTAGGGCACAAATTATTTAACTTTTCTATTTTAAATTAAGTGTAAGGCGACACAATGGAAAGAAGGGAAATTAGGGCAATAGGATGGTCGTATGGAGATTGCGGCGTAGTGCAGAATGGCAGCTTGCTGTTTGTAAAACCCGCTCAATCTGATTTTATAGAAAATATTTCAAACAAGATGTTTGGGTCAAGAAACTTTTATTTAGAAAAGATTACTTACTTTAAGCAGATTAATAGCAAATATATTCATATTTTCAGATTCAATATAAACAGGCTTATAAAAAAAATTTCAGCAACAGAAACACATTTTCGCAGCCATATAAAATAGATCTTCTGCAGCAAAAAATACCAATGGCAGCACCGAAATAGATACACGGTAATACAAACTAGAACATCCTATACACAGCAGCAATAGCAGAGTAAAAACAGCAATATATAGATTGTATTTCGCAGTAATAAAAATCAAAACAGCAAACTGATTTTCACAGCAATAAACTATAGAAACAACCCTTAAAAATATACTTAATGGCAGCAGAAATAACACTTTAAAATCCACCCATTCAATGCGTCTGGTAAGATTTGTAGGTAAGTGTAGCATTGCTCTTAATAAAAAGCACACACTTAGCCAATCAACCAATCAAATAAAAGCTTGCTCATTGGATAAAAATCTTTTAAAATACTAAGTTATATTAAAAAAATAATTTTGAAAATTTGAAATAAAATCTCACATTAAAGAGCACATAAAAATATACCTATTTAAGCATTTTTCAAATAAACCTGTCTTCCGGCTTCGCAGTAAATCTAGCACAGTAAAATCTTCTGTAGCACGCGGTTGGACTAGAGTTTTCTTTCTAAACCGTTTTTGCTTGAAATGGACAATCCTAATTTGCCCGACTAAATGATACCCAATGGAACTTTCACTATTAAAGGCGCATTGGGGAGGAGAATGGTGGGAGGAGACAATCGAGATAAAGGGGGTTGAGCGCGAGATAAGAAGGTCGAGAGTTTTGAGCAAGAGAGGGGAAAATAAAGGAGTCTGTTAAGAGATTTGGGGCATATAAGTGGAGGCAGAGAGATTTCAACAATGTTTGGAGATATTTTGTGACATTGGAAATTTCGAAAGAGAAGTAGCAAGTGATATGAAATAAAATAGAGGGAACATAATTTTTTTCTGTTCAGGAAATAAGAGAGGGAAAACTAAAATGGTCGATGCTAACATTATGATAATACTGTAATAAAAATATTTTAGTTAATTTTTGAAACCAAAAGTTAAAAATAGGAGGGGAAAATAAGGAGCGAATCTAAATTTTTGGAATCGGTTCATCTTTGTTAATTTATTTTGGTGGTGATGGAGATAATTTATTTTTCAAGAGATGATCTCCATTAAATTTTATAAAAAAATTATCCATTTAGTTCCTAAACTAGACTCGTTAAATCGAAATTAAGTTAAAAGGTAATAGAGATAAGCCAAGTCCAAAATTTTGAACAAATTTGTTTTCAAACTCATTTTTGATTTATTTTTTCTTGTGTGTAAGCCTTCCCATGTAAAGTTTGAGAATACAAAGATGTATAAAGCAAACACTACAACCCTCAACCCCAATGTAAAGTTTGAGAATCCAAGGCCTTATTCCCTAAATGCTCGAACTCAAGTCTATCTAAAAAAAGAGATTATATAAAAAATATATGTAGATATAAATAATTAAATATGTACGTATATATATAAAGTCCGGTTCTAGTACAAACTAGGCCTTTTTATGACATTTTTTGTCGTAAAAACATTGGGGATATTTTTTAAAATAAAAAAAGGCCCGGTTCGTACAAACTGGTCTGCACTTTAAATTTTCCGTATATATATACACAATAAGCAATTAATTCTATTGTTATAAAAGGGGTACATTAACACACGACCACGGGGAGGCGGAGGTGGAAGCAACTGGGGCTCACATGAATTGAACCCGGGCAAGGGGTGGATTCTCCATTTCCACTCTTTTAGCATCCTAGGCGAAGTAATTAATTAAAATATTAGTTTAGTGGGAGCCAATGGCATTATAACACAATAGTACGTTGTACTGGCTTAGCTTGCATAAATTTGGGAAAAGAGTGGTTAGTGGTTTTATTTACCGATATAATTATATATTATATATTAGTTCTTGCAAAATACTACCCTTGCCTAAGTAAGGGTTCAAAATTTTAATTCTTACATACTTCTTGTTAAGATGACAAAAATTGAAAATCATAATATGTGCTTTAGCTTACAGGGACATACCGCTATTCCGTCAATATCCATTGAGCAGGTGAGGGTAGTTAAGGAAAACAAAATACTTATTTAGATCTTTTATTCGCGTTAAAAGGTGAAATTTTTACCTTTGAATTATTCAGAGAAAATATAACCATTAAGGTATGTACACTGAAGCAAACAAAATTATATTTTTAGCACATTTAAAATCTAAACGGTCTCTATTAAGATTTCAAATGTGCAAAACAAATAGTCCCTTAGTGTGTTGGATTGAGCATTTCTGGATTTGATTACCAAGGGAGGGGGGATTGAGAGTGAGGTGTAAATATTCTAAATTTATGATACATATTTTTAAGCAAAATATAGAAAGTTAAACGGAATAAATTAAACAAGAGTTCGTAAGTCGTATGTACAATATATGTGATTTGCTAGTATCAAATTTAAATGCTAATGATTTTCAACTTTGATTTGTCATTTGAATGTATGTGATGGTTATCTTATAATTTAATGTGAATTATATTATATAGGACAAATAAAAGAATTCATTATTTGAGGAGTTTTTAACATTTTCGTCCCTTGAAGTTTGACCGAATTGTCACTTTAGTCCCTAATATTCATTTTTCGACTTTCGCACCTCAAAGTGAATGCCGCCAATCACTTTAGTCCCTAGAACCATTTTCCGTTTGAGTAGTGGTCAGAAACCGTGTACCTAGAGGGGCAATTTAGTCACCCTACTACTTCTTGTCTTCCTCTAATCTACCCGCCAATTGTTAGATATACTATATATATGTTTTCTTTTCCCTCCATTACAATAAAACATAGAGGAAAAGGATAAGGACTAAAATAGAGACAATAGAGGCAATAAGAAAGAGTCTCGTTCGGAAGAAATGCTTTGCCATTGTAGCAAAGGAACGATTGTGATTACCTCATGGACAGACAACTACCCAGGAAGAAGATTTTGAGGATGTCAGGTATGGATTGCGAATTGTTTCCTCAATTTTCATAGGTTTTCACTTTTTAATATATTGTACTCAGTTGTAGGAAGGTGTATGTGGATACTTTTCTTGGTTCAATCGTCCAATGTGCACAAGAGCAAAAGAAGTCATACCTGGTCTACTAAGGAAGAAAAATAAGTTGGAGAATGATGTGAAGAAATACAAAGCAACAGGTAGAGTGCTCGGTGTTCTTCTAGCCATTTCGTCGGTTTTTATGATGATGTTGATTATCAGTTACCCAAGTTGCACTGAATCTGATTCTAGTTTTTCCAGTTAGGCCATTTACTCTTCTTTTGTGATGAAGATGTACCAACATTAAGTTTCTAGTTTATGTTATGGATTATGTAATATTTTGAGTCAGAAAGGGTATTTTAAGTTATACTATTCAACATTAAGTAATGAAAGTTGGTCGTTTCTATTTTGGATTATGTGTACCATTCATTTTTTTAGTGCAAATATAACCATAACAAAGATAGTAAAATTGAAACAGACAAAAAAAGGGCTTATAAAATCAAATCTTTAAAACATAGCAAAAAAGACATATAAAAGGTTCACACTACCAACAGTTCCTATTATATAGCAAAAGAGACCTTTAAGAGGTTCACAATACCAAAGGTTCACATTACATAGCTAAAAAGACCTTTAAAAGGTTCACATACCAAAGGTTCACATTACATAGCAAAAAAGACCTTTAAGCAAATCAGAATACCAAAGGTTAAGTAAAGTTCATTTTTTTCTAACAGGTGCAGCTTGTAGACTAGAAAGTGAGACAAACTTCTTACTTCCATTAAGTATTGATGATGCATCCCTTGTATTTATGCTTGGTTGAGAAGGCCCTGCCATGAATAAAGCTGGCTTATTGATATTAACTCCTTGTTGGCTCATGAATTTAGGTTCTGCCCTGTTTTTGCTAGCTTCATTGACCCTCTCTTAGGTCATAAAAGTTGGATTCTCATTGGAAATTTCGGACCCATCTCATTGCAAACAAAACCCAAGGGCAACCATCCTTACAAACTGCCCTTATCCTTATTGACTTATTTTTCTTAAACCTGATTTCTTTACCGTGCTTAATAGCATAAGTCCTAATAGCTTCTTTAACCTCTTTGTAATTTTTAAAAATCATCCCCAACTTAAATGTAGGATTTTCCATATCAGTTTTACCATTGAAAACAGGAAAACTAGGATTATCCTCATCTGAATTAGAAAGGCTCCTCAATTCATCTTCATCACCTTCATTATCCTCCTCCTCACTTGTATTAACTCCAACAACTCCATCTCTATGTTCCCTAATCCCATCAGTCTGCTCCCCAACCCCAACACCATTACTCTCTTCCTCCTCGACACCAAAATACTCAGTATCATAGTCAATGTTCTCATCAAAGAGGATATCATCCATCTCATCTTCATCATCACATTCACTATCATACATGCTTTCACAACTAGAACTGCCACTACCACCCTCTGTTTCATTTTCTATTTGACCTCCCTCTTCAGATCCATCCTCTGGTTTTTTTTCAGTTTGAGCTCCCTCTTGGCTACTTTGTAATGGTACAATGTACTCTATATAAATGTCAACTTCTTTAACTTCATTTAAGATGTTTTTTAGTGACATAACAACACTACCATTCTCAATCAATACAAACTTCCCAGCATCAATAGAGAAATAGAAATTAAGCAAACCACTAAACCCCAACTCTGCAACCATATTAATCAGCTCTACCGAAGACATATTATCAAACTCACAAAAATCAAAGCATCTGACCACATCAGGAGTGTATTTTGCAAAAGGGAATTTTGACAAACTTACCACCATAGTGCATTTTTATAGTGAAGTAATCTGACGAGGGACTTGCGATTAAATATATATATATACAAGCATTGTATAAGTAGGGACCACAAAGAAAAGAAAATGCATTAAAAGCATGAAAATTTCGGACCCATTAACACATAAAGGACAGAAGATGCATTGCTTTAATCCATAAAGAAAATGTATAATCTTTAATATAACAATGAAGAATCTGAGCACTAAACCCAATAAAGAAAAAATGTATTAAAAAAATAACAAATACATAAAAGATAGACTTTGTTTCTTACCATATAATGGAGAACCTAAGTCTTCTACACCTTCAACCCTTAGTAACCAACTCATTGTTGCTTCACAGAACCTTGAATCAACTTTTCTCTCTTTATATAATCAGATATCTCACTTCGAATTAGGGATTTTGCATAATGGTTTAATTTGGGGATTAGGGTTTATTGACAATTGACGGGTAGATTAGAGGAAGACAAGAAGTAGTAGGATGACTAAATTGGCCCTCTAGGTACACGGTTTCCGCCCACTACTCAAACGAAAAATGGTTCTAGGGACTAAAGTGATTGGCGGCATCCACTTTGAGGTGCGAAAACTCAAAAAATGAATATTAGGGACTAAAGTGACAATTCGCTCAAACTTCAATGGATGAAAATGTTAAAAACTCTTATTTGAGTTTACAGTTTACACAAAACATAAGACAACGTATATATAATTATAGTTATATATAAAAAAATAGATAGAGGTATTATCTTAATCCGGTAGGATAAGAATAGCTGAGTATACTATCCGAATAAATAGGGATAATGATTTGGATAGCATATTTAAAAAAGATAAGCATAATAGTGTGGTATTCGATCTATATACACCCATACCTATAAATAAATATATTATCTCTAATATTTTACATTGGTTTTATGAATATTAATTATATTATTCATAAATTTATAAAATTCTTATAGCTGAATAATTAAATATATATATATATATATATTATTATTTATAATCCGTATCAAAGACATATCGTATCTGATACCCGTATCCATATTCGTGCTTCATAGAGTATAACAATGATGTTTAATTAAACTAATCCGTGAAATCATACTTTTAGATAAAATGCATTATAACATTTCAAGCTATTATTAATTTCTTAATCACAAAAAAACAACATGTTTACTTAAGATGCAGGTCACCTATTTAATTTTAGTATGACTAATTTTAAATTTAATTTTAGTATAATACTTAAGGATTATAAAATAACTAAATTGTAAAGAGAAAAAACATATTTTTCATATTTTAACAACTAAACAAAAGGATTCACAAATAAAAGTACTAATGGAAAAAATATTAATTCCAAACATTGTTCCTTAAAAATATATTTAATGTAATAATCATTAAGTTATTGAATATAAATTATAAAAATGTTAAACTATACAATATGTAGGTTTTCCAAAATGAAATTAATTAATTTTAAAATATAAATAATATAAAATATAAATTTTTAAAAAGTCAAAATGGTTTTATTTCGAGAAAAAAAATGAGATATGGGTATATAGGCATAATTTTCATTTCTATTATATTATTAGAAAAAGTGATAAAAATAATATATTTTATTATATTTTTTAAAAATAAAATTGAATATATTGAAATGATTTGGAAAGCATATTTAAAAATAAAATTGCATTGAAAAATTAGATTACAAACTAATCTAATAAAAATAAAAACTAATTCATAAGACAGATGGACGAAATTCCAAATCCTTACATATTTCGAATTGCGTCTGCTACAGAGAACTTCCACAGACTTGAATGTGAAAATTTAGTCCCTTCTTAACCATCACAATACAACTTCAATGGCGAGACTATTTGTAATTCTAAAAACACAAATAACTTCATCACCTAATATCATACGACAAAAATCAAGACTTGAAATTTCATTATATTCTTTTATCTTAAAGATTTAATTGTTCTTCCAAAAACACAAACAAACTAAATGAGGCTTTGCATAACAAAAATTAGGAGTTTCCAGAACTCTCACCATTTTTCTCAATAAAAGATACATCTGCAAAAATCGCAGATAATCTCTCAAAAAGAGTTGCACAATGGGAGTTGGGAATAAAAGGTTAAAATTGAAGGATATTTTTGTTATGAAGAATGATTCTATAAATTGGAAAAGAGTTAGAGTTTAATAAGGAAAATATAGAAATATGTTGAAGAAGGACTGTATACTAAAAATAACTCTATACTGATTATAATATACTAAAAATAAATAAAATAAATAACTTTTACTACATAAAACAAACAAACAAACAAAGATAAGAGGTCTAAAATACGCACAAAATCGTGCACAACATGTATCTTGCATGGATACGTGACTGATACAGCAGGATACGTAATGGAGTATCCATTATTTTTGAATTATTTTTTTAATTTTGGATATGCAAGGGATACATATCGGATATCTGCGGGATACAACGGGGTAATTTTTATAATTATTTTTTTATTGTGACCGCTTTAAAAATAAAAAATAATTCCTTTAATATGAAAACTTCTAAAAGAGATTTAAATTTTCCCTTTACAGCTCAATGAATAAGTCAACCGTTTTATTCGAAGATAAAACGATCGAACAAAACACTCCGTCCTTAGTCTACAATCATCGTTATTCGGCCTTTATCCTTCTTCTGGTATTAAAGTCAGAATATTATATCTATATTTTTGTTATTATGCAATTAAATTACTTAGGCATTTACTTTAGTTTTATGAATATTAATGATATTGCACGTAAATTTATAAAATTCTTATAACTGAATAATTAATATATATATATATATATATTATATAATTATTTTTTATTATCCATATCCAAGACGTGTAGTATCCTGCATTTTTCTAATTTTACCATATCACCGAATCAGTGTAGTGTCACATCTGATACCTGTATCCATATCCGTATCCGAGCTTTACAGGTTAACAAAATCTGCCCATGTTAATACCATGTTTGGTTCTGTAACTCGTATACGGACTTATATTTTGGACTAACAAATTTAAAAAAAATTTGGACTAAAAAAAAAAAATTTAAAAAAAAAATTTTAAAAATTTGTTTTTTTAAAAAAATAATAATAATATAGTAGTAGGAATGGCATTTTTGAAAATATTATAGTAGTAATGGCATTTTTGAAAATATATGGTTCATTTTTTCTTAATCCTGGATAAACAATATGACCTCCCCCCTGGTATTAAATTATAGTACAAAGAGTGGTATTAAGTTAGTACCGGTATTAGTAATTCCAGTACGTTTGTGCGAATCAAACAAGGTATTATAAAAAAAGTGGTATTAATAATTCCATCCCACTTCTTAATACCCGAATCAAACGAGGCCTTAGAGTTTGGTAAAAAAAATAAGCTCTTATTTTTTAAAAATATTATCACCTATTTCTTTTGCACAAAATTTTCTTGTACAACCCCCATTTTTCAATATCCAGAAAAAATAATTCTTTAACACCAACAAGCCCCATTTTCCATTTTATAAATTTATTTTTTAATTGAAAAATGTAGGTCAACATTCCACAAATCACTGCTCACCACAGAACAAATATATGCTCATTCGATCATGGTTATGGAGACATTTTAATTAACTATGTATTCTTTCAAGTGTTGGATGGTTTTTCATCTGTTTCTCCTCCCCTTCCCCAGTTTTCCTACAGCTCAGACCCCTCTCTTAGTTTAAATTCATCCACGAACCTTCATCAGTCATGGTATAACTCAGACTCCAATCCTCCATATTCTTTAGATGATTGGCCCTATTCTACATATAATCAGTTTTGTGGTGGTGACTGTGATATTAGGCCTATCCTTTCAATTAGCACATACGAAAATAAATTTACTTCGTTCGTTTTTGGATTTTTCAAGAACATAAGTATTAATGCTATAAAAGATGGTTCCTTTCTTGTTATAGCTTGGCTCCCAACATATTCCGAGGAGGGAGTTGTTGTCTTATGGTGTGCAAACAGAGACAACCCAGTAAGAGATAACGCTACACTACATTTCACAGCCGACAGCGGCTTGGAATTGAAGGATGTTGATGGTACTCTCATCTGGTCCACCAACACTTCTGCCCTTCCCGTTACTCGATTGAATATTAGTGATGGAGCCAATTTGATGCTTCTCGACAGTAAAGACAATGTGATATGGCAGTCTTTTGACTACCCAACTGACACTTGGCTCCCCAACCAAAATATTTCTTCTACCAAAGGTCTTACCTCTTCCAATCCCTCGTCCAACTTCGGTACAGGTTTGTACTCTCTTACTGTGGAGGAGGAGGGTCCTTCCTATAGTCTCGTGGCTTTTACTAATTCTGATCCCCCACAAAAATATATGTCTCTCCCTATATTCTATTATTACGAAAATGACAGCAGCATTGAAGGACTCTCAAACAATGCATTGTTTAAAGTCAATAGAACAGCGCATCGTTTCCTATATATAAGGCTGGAACCTAATGGACATCTAAATCTTTATGAATTACCCGATTATAATAAATCATACACAATAGATTCATTTAATCTCTTCAATGGGATTGAGAGTAATTGTGGTTACCCTACAGTGTGTGGCAATTACGGGGTTTGCTCGGAAAATGAGCTTTGTAGTTGTCCTGCTGATGGTGGTAATTATAGTTACTTCACTCAATTACAAGTTTTAGAGCCTAATCTGGGATGTAGACCACTTACCCCTTTGTCCTGCAAAGATGCACATCTCCACACCTTTTTAGAGCTCAATGGGGTCACTTACTTCAATTTCGAGTTCCATTACTCAAAAATGGATAGAGATAGCTGTAAAAAGGCATGTTTGGACAACTGCACTTGCAAAGCCGCCTTTTTCTCACCTGAAGGTTGTTCTTTACAATCACAGCTTTACTCTTTAAAGTCCAATTCCAATAATAACTCTGTCGCATTTATTAAGGTTCAGAAACAGGCTTTGAAAGATAAAAGAAAATTATCTTTGGTTGCTGTATTAGTATCCACTCCCCCAGTTGGTTTTGTGATCTTTCTTGTTGTTGTCATGCGAATAAACTGGAACAAGGAGGAGGAAGAGGAAGAGGGAGACGATCAAGTGATTGGAGCACTGAAACGATTCCCATTTCTAGAGTTGAAGTCTGCAACACAGGACTTTCAAGTAAAGCTTGGCAGAGGAGGATTTGGGTCTGTTTATGAGGGAGATTTGGCCGATGGTACCAAAGTTGCAGTGAAATGCTTGGACTCCATTGGTCAAGGCAGAAAAGAATTTCTTGCTGAGGTCAATACCATAGGGGGCATTAATCATTTCAATTTGGTGAGGCTGATTGGCTATTGCGCTGAGAAATCAAACAGACTCCTTGTTTACGAGCACATGTGTAATGGATCTTTGGATAAATGGATCTTCAATTCAGAGAGAACACAAGTTCTTGGATGGGAAATTCGGAGGAAGATAATCATGGGGTTAGCTAAGGGGCTGGAGTATCTTCACATTCTCTGCAATCCAAGCATCATTCATTTTGACATAAAACCCCAAAACATACTTCTAGATGGGGATTTCAATGTCAAAATTTCTGATTTTGGGTTAGCAAAGTTGATTGATAGGGATCAAAGCCAAGTGCTAACTGTATTGAAGGGTACTCCAGGATATGTGGCCCCCGAATTGTTTAGTGGCACCAACATCTCGGTAAAGGCTGATGTCTTCAGCTTTGGCATCGTAATACTCGAAATTGTGTTTGGGCGGAGGAATTTGGATTCGACTCAATCATGCCCACTGATTGATGTAGTGAAGGAAAAGGCAGAAAATGATCAGTTGCATGATTTAGTTGATGGATACCTTGAGGATATCCAGTTCCAGAAAGAAGAAGCGGTGAAGATGATAAAGGTTGGGATTTGGTGTTTGCAGGCTCACAACACGAGGCCGTCCATATCTACAGTATTGAAGGTTTTAGAAGGTTCAATGGATTTGGGCCCTGCTTCTGAACTTTGCTATGCAACTACGCTACCTACTGAATCCCATCTACGAGCCAATTCAGCACAACTATCAACTCCACCTGCTCCATCAATCCTATCAGGTCCTAGATGAAGCATGTAATCAATTATTCTTTTATTCTTGTTCTTGCTCTTTTTAGTATTATTATTATTATCACTTCTTAGGTTCATACTAGCACTATAAATATACAGTCACAAGTTTCTGCACGCATCTACCTATCCATCTTTATATTAAGCAGCAAATTTTAAAATAAGGTTCTGTACACGTCCCTTTGCTTATGGAGCTGTGTAAGCTCCAAATGTTTGGGAAACTGCTTTCTTAAGTCATTCCTAGTACCTTTTATAATATGGTGTTTGTCCTACTTATGTTACATTCCTTTGCCTAACGACTCATTAACCTTGCTTTTATGTTACTATGGGGTTTTCCGGTTTTCTAGGTGGCGCGCACTACTGATTTTATGCATGTAATCAGTTTTCAGTCATCATTGTTACTGAATTTATGTGACAAAATGCATGCCAATGAACTTGAAGGATCAGTATATGACAACTACAAAATTTTGGCAGCGATTCTTAGCTTAAACTGTGTAACAAATTAACTCTTATAGTTTGTACTTTCTACTTCAGTATGCTTCCATCTTCTGCATGTGGGAATTATCTTTCATTTTCTTTCGCATAATTCTGGAATGATCTATAACTGCTGGGTCACTTACTATTACTGAGCTTTTCTTTTAGTTTTAAATCGCATACATCTAATTTGCACTTGCATCGTGTAGGCACTCATGTAGTACCACTAATTGCAACTTCTGATGGCTTGTTTTGCTTCTCAATCTACTGTTCTACTCTTATGTGCTTATTTTATTGTAGCGTATGTAGAACTTATATTTGGAATACGTTACAGATTGTGGGTTTATTTTTCTGAGAGTACTTGAGGAATACTCTTTTTGCTCTTAACAAAGAGGTTCCGGACTCAATTCTTTGTTGTTTTGTGAACAGAGATCTAATGCATTGATTATGTGCAAAAAACACTAACGTCTTAGTTAAGAACATCTTGAAAATGAAACAGCCCGAAGGATAGCAGTGGTCTTCTAATTTAGGATGGACTGAATATTTAGTTTTTGTTCTTATTATTTCTCTATTCTAGTAATAGTATTGGTTGATAAAAATAGAAAAAGTTCTTCAATAAGACAAGTATACACTGTTGGCCAAGGTGTGAGAAACAAGAAAATGTAGGACTGTGTGTATAAAATGCATAAGAGTAACAATGAAAAATATCCCAGAATTCTTTAAGAGTAACAAGAAATGTACCAACTTAACGTCAAACAATGCGTCAAAAAGTTCATATGTTATTGCGTGAAGTTCACCATTACACTTTCTGACACCTCACTCGACTGTTAACTTGGTCATTCAAGTTAGTAAGTCTGTAATCACTCAATCTATACTTCAATTAGACCATATAAAGTATTTAGTTGACTAGGGTGTAATTACCTTAATTATCTCGTGTAATTTTCCTGTATAAATTCCTCCAAAGGTCAGATGAATATAAAGTGTTCATTCTATTTGACTCACTTGGGGAAGAAGGTGGGGTAGTATTGCCCTTTGGAAGGGCTCTTAGCATTACCAAATTGTTCTCCATTCTCAATATCTTTATTGCTTCTAGAGATGGTGCGTAGTAACACATTGTGAAAAGCACAAAAACAAGCAAAAGAATGCTTAAGGGATCCATGCAGAAACAGAGGCTTTTAATAAGTTTTAAGTACACAGCAGAAGAGGAACATTGAGCTGACTGAATTGTTGAGTGATAGATAATTATATATGTTTGTTTATGCATATATGTATCTATATTATTAGGGGTATTAAATATTAAATTTTAAAAATATATATGAGATGAATAATTTTGTACTTAAGATTTAATATATATATATATATATTTAAAGTTGATAGTGACTTTATTACGAGTTACAACCTAATTTATATCCAAAGAGGGAATAGTGGGGCGTGGTGTTGGGGGGGTTGCCGGATTGGGTTGTGGTCAAGTTCAGTGTGTCAAGATGTTTGAAAGTGATCAAGAATGTATATCATGCTTATGGGGAGTTACATAAATGTTTTAATTTGATCATTTCAAACACATTCCCATTTATTTTATCTTTCTTTGAGTTACTTGGTTTCCAGTACTGTTTTTATGGCATATAGGGTGTTCCATAAAAAAGTTGGGAATGATTTGAAAATACTACTGATTTTTTTGAGTTAAAAAATGTATGCTTAATTTGGTGAAATATTCTTATATTTTTCGCTTTTTAAATTGAATAAAATTACCAGGAGTGTTGGTAATTAAGTTAAAAATTCCATGAAAAATAAGAAAATTGTGGTGAACATATCACAAATTCTATTCTCTTTCCATCTTCTCATAAAGTTAGAATATTTTCAATCATTTTCAAAATTTTTTACTAAACATATCTATAATGTTTGATCTCAAAAGTTGAAAAAATGGAGTTTCTAAGATTCAACTATAATAGTATGAATGTGATGTTGGGCCCACCTCCCCCTTGGCCAGCGCCAAAATCCGTCCGGTTCCATTCACAATATCGATATTGTTCCCCATAAGAACACTTTGTAGCACAGGTGTGCGGCATTTCTCCAAAATGCTTCGTTGTAAGTGTTTCTACCCTACTTATATACACATGTTAAGTTCCACATATCAATGGGTTTGATCAAGCACAAACCAATATTTTTTCTTCCTGTCCTTATTTTACGTGCTCAGTCTTAATTATTTATTACATTATTACTCGGCTGGTTTGATTTTGTTTTGTTTTGTTTTAGAGAAAAAGAATTTCCATTGATTCTTTCTTATATGAAATTTGAATGTTTTTTTGTCATAACTCTACAAATATTAATTTAGGTTATCATGTTACCTTACCAGAGCAAATTAATTTCTTCAGAAGTTGTATCATATCTTTTTAAAATTGTAAATTACTAACAATATTACTACCCTTAATTTATCGTTCACAATTTTTGTTAAAAGTTATAAAGGTCGATTCCAACTCAGAGTAGTTGGAGGATTTTGCTGTAGAAAATTCTTAATCATTTTTATAGTTAATTTTTGCTCATCTCTAACATAATTCAAAAGAAAAAAAATATCAAAAACAGATATAGCAAAAGTGGTTGAATAAGTAAATCTTTGTCGCTTTATTCTTTTCTTTACGTACTGTTTTGCTGAAAAAACAGTATTATCTGAATATTCATATAGGTGCATATGTATATGTATATGTATACGTAAATTTAAGAGACTCTAGTGCTCCAACTGTGAATCTAAATATCGTTATGTTTTTTTCATTGAAGTGTTGTTAGTTGGAATAGTGGCCAGTGGGGAATCTCCCTCAAACAGTAAATTATTGGTATCGATTTAGTGACTATATATTCGTGTGTGGGTGTACATAAATGATCACGTGTAGAAATGGTCGTGTGCTAGAATCATACATTCACTTTATAAAGTCTGACATAAATTCAAGCTAATTTTTCTTTATTTTCTTCTAATATTTCAAAAGCAGGAAAATTGCACAAAAAATGAAAATAATAACTTTGTGTACCCTAAAAATAAACATAATCACTTCCAAGTGAAATAGGTAACAGTAAAAATGAAATCTTTATATTAAAGAGAACCGTTGAATGTGTGAACTTCACCTACTTTCACAAGTTCTTTATGTATTGCAAGCTTAATTATAAATGTGAGAAAGATCATGACCAAATAATATTCTATTTGTACTAAATGAAAATTCACATTTTTAATTCATACATATATTATGTTTTATTTATGTCGTTTTCGAAAAGCAGGAACTACTTGTTCTCGAATTGGCTTCATTTTTTTATTATTAATTATCTTTCACGAGGCATTTGTTTGGTTTCCAAAAAATGAAGTAAAAATAATAATGTTAATGTCTATGGTCTAAGATTAAACTTTTGATTACACTCCAAAAAAGAAATTTAACTTTAATTTAAAATATTCAAAAACTAAAATTCTTGGGAACAAACCTCATTCCAATAAGGGCAGGTACAGCGGCAAAATTTTAAAAATTGGACCCCCTTTAATAATTAAAAATTAAACAACTATTTTTTTTTAGAAAATAATTAAAGACATTACATAAATAGTGGTTATAATAAAGGATATCCATTTAAAATCATTAGTTTAAAGGACAATTTTTTAATTAAGAACAAAATATTAATTATTTTATTATTTTAATTAATTAAGTTGAATTCCATTACTACACTTCTTAAAGATAAATACAAGAAAATAAATATATAATTAAATTTGAAATTAAATCAATGAAAATAAATTCAAACACCTATCACAAGAAAACCAAACAAGAAGACAAATATAAGAATTATTAAAAAAAAGTTAAAGGAATAAAATATCTCAAACTAGCCGGACATGCTATGGTAATCAAACATATTAAGTTACGTTCGTCTAATTAATTTTCTGGCAGGCGTATTAAACTACATCTTTTCAATTTTCTATTAGAAATATTAAGTTACGTTCTTGCAATTAATTTTTTGGTAGACATATTACAGTAGGACTTTTGAGAACCTACTTTTAGAATGTTTTTCACAATAATTATTCAGATATTTTATTCAAAAACCTCATTAAATCAATCAGACATATTATAATGTTGATTTCCAGACATATTCAACAACCTCATTAACGTGTTGTAAGGCTCATTATACCTAGTTACCGATGCACAGTGTGTTTGCACACAATGGTTTCTTTTCTATGACCAAGCAGTCATATTTTGGTGTTACAACACATGTTGTCATTTAGACATATAAACATTTTGACATATTAACAATCAATTAAGCTCGGATTCAGACATATCATACTCGATCAGTTGTATGTGATTAAGTGTTGTTATCTTGTTTAGTTTTATGTTGGCTCCCGGTGTTCATGTAGACGTATCATAAGTGCTTATTCCATTACTTGGCCTTTCGTGTGTACATGCAGACATATTGTCTTATGTTGTTACCTACTTTGTCGTTGCTTCGATATGAGGCTATGGAAACCTTTTTTTTTTTTAAGTGTCTTTCTAATATTCCAGAGTATTTAACCACTTTAACACCTTAACTATTAACAATTTTCAAAGTATCTCCTAAACTATTTTTTTCGTTGACACATCAACTTTTAGTTTGTGTCAATTTGACACCTCCGTTACATTAACGGACAAGGTGCCAAAGTTGCACTTTTCACTCAACTTTTATTTTCCTCCATTTTTATTAACCAACTATGCGGGCTCATAACTATATAACGTGATGTCGAAATGACTCACTGTTTGAACTATTTGTTAGGACACATATCAATCTGCAACTTTTATATTTTGGCTGAATTTCGAATCACGCATCTCGAAGGTGTAATCAATAGCTCAAGTTGGGCTTTGCGTGGATTAAAACAGTAACAGTTGCATATGCAAGCCTCCAACTTTAGGTGCTAATTACACTCTCGAGATGCGTGATTCAAAATTCGGTCAGAACATGAAAGTTGTAGAGGGATATGTGTTCTTAAAAAAAGTTCAAATGATGAGTCATTTAAAAATCACATAATAGAGTTACGATCTTGCAAAATTGATAAAAGAATCATTTATTATTTATTAAAGGCGTTTATAACGACCTAAAATATGTTACTAAAGGCGTTTATTTGTCGCGGGTTTTGGTCCCGTTACAAATAAAATTATTTGTTGCGGCTAGATATGTTCCTGTTACAAATAATTAGTTGTTTGTGACGGACAACGATAAAACTGCTACAATAACCTTATTTGTGTCGGCTTAGCTAGTCATTACTAAAAATATCTAATATTAAGCAACAACACAATGTTGTTTCATTTGAATAATATCAGACTTGGCAAAGTTAGACTTGGTACAATAACACAACATAAATCGACGAGAAATGACAAGTTAATGATTGAAACTTTATCAGGTTCGCGGCACTATCGGGTGGACACAATAAAACACATTTAATAATGAATTGTGTTCGGTTTACTAGCTAGCTAGTCAAACCCATTCGATCCATTATGCATTAGCCCCGCTACACCCGATAAGACTGATTAGACTAGGTAAGACCCGTTAAGAACCCTTTTAAAGCATATTTATATCATTTTCGTGTTAATCATGTTGGATTATTAGGTTTACCTGGGCTAACCAATTGGCTTAATTAAAAGATGAAATGGACGGGTCGTTTTATGTTACTTAATTGATAAGGTAACGAATTGTGCAAGTGTATGATTTTTTCACCCAGTAAAGTCGTACACGACACGATACTACGACAAAAATTGACACGAAATTACAAGTTAAATGGTATAACCTTATTGGGTGGACAAAATAAGACATAGTTAATAACTTCATGTTCGCTTTACTAGTCGATCTTGTTTGATCTATTAAGAATAAGATCCGTTAGATCCGTTAAGACCCATTAGATCAACATGCTATAGGACCCGTTATGAACCTGTTTAAATAGGGATTGAGACAAGTTGAATTTGTCCAAACCCAAATACAACTTGCATATATACAAACTTGGCCTACTCGATCTGGTGCGGGTTTTATTTTTCAAAACTTGAACCGAATAGTGAATTCATAAACCCATACCCGACCCGACCTGTAGTAACTATACTATTATTTAAAAGTATTTAAGGAAAAAAGGCTATATTTGGGGCGAGGTTGATCAAACGGGTTAATTTTGTACAAACCTGAACTTGCACCTGGTTTTTATTATAAAACTCAAACCTGCTCGGGTGTTAAAAAAAATCACCCCGAGTCCATTCCATTCGAGTCGGGTCAAGTCAAAAACCCTCCGTGTTGGGTTTTATTGCCATCCCTACGTTTAAAGCATATTTATATTATTTTTGGGTTAATCTTGTTGGATTATTGGGTTAGCAGTACTAACTAGTTAGCTTAAATGATGAAATGGGTTATGCCGTGTTAATCCCATAATATAACAAATCGTGTACGTACATTTCAATTTTTGTCACCCTTTATATTAATGGATCGTATATGCATTTAGTAACTGTTCACCTACATATAATAAGACCTGACTCAGTATTCGACCTGACACGACCCGTTTCCAATTCCAACAAAAAAGAAAAGAGAAAAAGGAAATAAATGTTGTTATTTGTAAAATCCCCAAATTCATTCCATCATTCCTCAACCTTTGCCAGCTCAACACCCCCTTCTCTCCCGCTCAGAACCCCTCTTCTTCATCGCCGTAACCCTAGTACACCTTGACCGTTATCTCCTCTCACCACCATCACCATTGTTGCTCACTACCACCACCTACAAAGCCCTAGCCTTAATTGGAGAAATGGACACCGAGAATCAACCACCTCCACTTCCAAGTAAGCACCCCCTCTCCATCTCTCTCTAATCAATTTACATAATATGTATGAAACTAAATCAAATTTGCCCCGTGGTTTACATCCAAGTAAACACAATATCTCTGTCTAATAAAAGTTACTGGTCACACTAGCAAAATTTATTATAGAAATGAATAGAAATGTATTTTGTATTGTAAGGGTTTTCAATTGGGTAAAAAAATAATAATAAATAAAGGTAAAATTCCATTGTTTAATTACTTTGGTCTTGTTAATTAGGTCAGGGTTTACATACCTTTCAATTTCTTGAGAGTGAATGTATGAGATGGCTAGTTGAGATTGTTAATGGAACAATTATTACTGTTTGTTCAATATCATGATTAGCTAATTGAGATTGTCCAAATTAATTGCCATTTTCTGCCATTGATTCACTCTGCTTTGCCTTAATCATAGACTTTAATTTTTTGCACCAATATTAATAAACCTGTGGAGAAAATGTTCCATATGTCCCAAATCATTTTATTGTAATGGTCTTATTATTAGGAACCAATTAACTTTGTTAGTCGGATGTATATTATATAATAAGTATCAGATCATTGATGAAAATTTATGAGCGCATATGGATGTTCGTAATGTTTTGGGGCTTTATTATATTAGACAACATCACTAATGGGATGTTGAAGTTGATGTCCGTGAATTACATATAGAGATTAGGTCCTCATTAAATTATAAAATAATTTATTTAGTCACGCTTATAATATTGCTCCAATGGTCACCATAGTGGGCAAGTCCCATTGTGGAGTAATTGCAGCCTAGGTGTTTTGACGCCGCTGGAAAAGCACGTTGTGTTAGCCCAAGTGCAGGCACGTCAAGTTATAGTATAGTCTCGGAAGTCCGAGTGTCGAACCACAGGGATAATTGAAAATGAATGGAATGGATTACAGGTTTAACGGTTTTCTGATTTTGTAAGTTGGATTGGTTATTGAACAACGAAAATGTAAATTGGTTGTGAAAATTAATAAGAAAGCACTAAGGTATTGGGAAGTTGGTTGCGATTTAAGAGACGGTGATCACTAGCTCATACAAAGACTTCAACACGAGGTTTCTCGAGATATGGGGAATGTTGGTGTATCTCTCAATAGCAAAGGGTGCGACGCTTGGCGACTCATTCCCGAATCGAAGCTATATCAAGAAAGAGACAAACAACATTCCACCAAAGACGAAGCTATCATTCCTACCTCTTAGCTACGGGTGTGAAGCAAGGCAATCCATTCCTGACGAAGCTAATCCGAGATAGATATGACAAACTCATCATAAAAAGATTTAACATAAAGCAAGTGTATGAAATCTCATGATTTAAAGAATGAAAATTAGAAAGTGAATCCTAACAATGAAACGGAATGAAGTTTATGGAATAAATTCGGCAACTCATCGTTTATCACTTAGGGTAGAAAATAAAGAGTCTAAGTATCACATATAGTGTAAGAAACACTCAATATATCAATAAATGAATCAAAGATAAGCTAAACAAATTTATAACCCATCTATGGAGTTTTAAGAACTATTCATAATTTCTACGAAGAGGAAAAAACTCCATGGATGGGGGAAAGACTACAAGCTTTCTAGAACCATATAAACATGTTGTATGTTCATTAACAATCAAGAACTAAATATACAAGGCATATAAAGTCTTAACTTAATATGAAAATACCTAGAAAGCTTGAAAGAATGGAAGAAATGATGAAGAAAAGGATTCACAAATATTTATCAAACTTTAAACATGGATTGAGTTAATAATCACCGAAAATTATATCGCAATTCACTTCCGGAAGCTTAGTAATAGACTACTCCATAATAAATGGAAGAACAAATATTATAGAAGAAGAAATCATTCTTACAAATTAAACACTTATAAGAGAAATGAAGAAGAAGACACTCCAAGAGCTCTCCCTTCTCTCTAGAACTTATGTGTGGGAAAAAGATAATAATATCTACCCCTTTCCCTTGGACTAAAAACTAGCCAAAGATGTACAAAAACTAATAAAATAAACAAGGGAAAATATCTCTAGACAAAAATCTCCAAAAAAAGGCTAAAAGCAGGAGTTGGTGGCTGTCCCCGCCAGACCATGATCGGTCATGCCCAACCCATGATCGATCATGGGTCTTTCTGCCTGCTAAAGATTTGCACCATGATCGATCATGGGTTGACCATGATCGATCATGCTTCTGGAAATTCTCCAAATCAGCACTTTTGCGAGCTTTTGACTAGCGCTTGATCACTTCTTTGATGGCCATTGAATCTTATGCCTATGAACACACAAAACACACCTAGCGGGGCGATATTAGATACAAAACTCGCTAAGACACTAATCTCAAGATAAGTGGATAAATAGGTAGAATTAATGCAACAAACGCGTCAAGCGACTCCGAGAAAGAGCTTATGCATGACAATATTATGCGTTTATCATGTTTGCCTGCTAATAGCCGTGGTCTATTGGCAAAATTTATGTCATTTATGGTGATGCACTCTTCAAGAAACTTTCTCCCAATTAGTTTAATCATCATATTATTACGAACTAATGATTGAGTGGATAATGAATTTAACTTCATTCATTGCACATTATGAACCAAAAATCAAAATACAATCTAGCCAATTTATACAATCATTCATTTCTTGTTCTTCCTATCTTTCCTGTTACTGAAGAATGAACCCAAGCCGAAGAGATTAGTGGTTCCCTTAGATATGAAAGGAGGTAGCACATTAAGTACTAGACTAATCCGAATCCCATTATACCATAAGCCCCATCATAATTCTTCTTATAAGGAGGATGCTTATGAGTATAAGTATATAAGCTTGAATTCTTCAGTTGCTTCTGTGAATTCAAAGGAATCTATTTTTGGTTGCTATCTTTGGATGAACCTTTAGAAATTGGAACAAACCTAGTTGAGTTGCTTCCTGCTAAAAGTGGTGATGACCAAAATCAGCTCTTCTTGAAAGTGTTATCACAATGGAGACTACTACTTCTCTTAATTCACCAAAAGGACATGAATTGTTGCTTTTAAATTTGATTAGATTCAGAAGAGTCCCCAGTAGTATTTTTTGATCCAATTTGTTTGGTGATTTCTTGGTTTGGAGTTTGATTTGAAGGAAGTGGAAGGGGAATAACTGAATAAGTAATAAAGAAGCTTTTTTTGAAGTGACAAATTTTTGGTGTAGCTCAAGAGGGCGAATTAGGCCTTGTGAGAAAAGTTCATCTGCTGAAGAAGGTTCAGTTTCGAATGTATTACTAATGGAAAAATCAAAATCTGAATTTGGGCTTAGCAATGAAGAGTCTGATGGATACGGGTAGTCAGTGGCGGAGCCAGAATTTTTTGTCCACCCGGGTTGATATAACATCAAAAAATAAATAAACATTGAAAAATAAATAATAATAATTATTATTATAAATAACAATTAAAAATATTTACAGCTAATTCTCATATATTTAATACTAGATCTACCTTGTACAATTTTTGTATGTGTGATTAGCATGTATTTAATTAGAAATGTGTTTCTACCAAAAATGATAAATGGCTTAATGGTTAAATATATGATTCTATTCTAATTTACTTGAGAGCAAGACTTTGAATTATGTTGTAAACAATTATTTTTATCAAAAATAGATACATCAGTAAATTACATCATCGTTCGGTCCTTATGGGTATTTTCTTCTTAACTAGCAAATCAGTTTCTTAATCTTACTTAAGTGTCTCTGCCAACCTCTCATCACCTGTGTGATGAATAGACTTGCTTTCGCTCAAGATTTGCAGTACGTGCTGTCGTGTACATTATTAAATATGCAATCTATACGTTACGATTCATTTTCTTTTTCCTTTCTTTTAAGATTGTGATTTTGATGTGGGTTTTTGTTTGTTTACAAATTTAGTAATTTTCCTTAGGCGTCTTTGTTGCTCTCGGGCCGCCTGTTTGATAGACAGACTTGTTTTCTCTTAGGATTTGCAGCATGTGCTGATGACATGCACTTCATTGAATTTGCAGTCTAAATATTACTATTCATTTCCTCTTTTTTTTAGTAAGATTGTGAATTTGGTGTTTTTGATATGGGTTTTTATTTGTTTACGAATTTTTTTATTTTACGTAACCTTCTCCGCCGCCATTTGGCCGTCTGTCTCATGGACAAACTTGCTTTCACTTTTAATTCGCATGATGTGCAAGACTTGCGCTTCATGACGTGGTTTTCATTGAATTAGCAACTCAAACAACCTTATTCTTTTTTATTTTGGAGATTGGGATTATATTGTTTTTTATATTAATTTATATGTTGGTTTCAGTTGTAATTGAAAGCTACAGCTACTAGTAGTAGTAGTAATAATAGTATAGGAGGATATGAAGGGAAGCAAATGATGATAATTAAGGAAAGAGAAAGAAGGATGGAAGATAGATTTCCCTGGAGAAAAGCCACCAACTCCTTTACTTGATACTATTAATTACCCTATCCATATGAAGAATCTCTCCATAGAGGTATATGTTGAGATATTGTTGATTAAGCACTTATTTTATTTTGATTATTGTAATTTAATTAATCTAACAAATATAATCTTTAGTAGATTATTTGTAAATTATGTGTGATCTAGCATTAATTTCAAGAATGCCACATGGACTCTTCAAGCTACTCTCAAGTGATGTGGAAATGACATGGCATCCCACGTGGCCATGAAGCTTGATTTATGAAAGGCTCACTTCAACACATTTCAAAGTATCAAGAAAACTCAAGAGAATAATTTGTGTTTGAGTGATTAGGATTAAATGTTAAAGTTTTAGATATTTGATCATTAAGAATATTGCTCAAATCTATTTTAAATTCTTTTTGAAAATTACATCTCATTATTTGAAAAATTGGATTTTTCATTTTATTTTCAAATTTAATATAACTTTATGTTTCTTACATCCCCTAAAACTAGCCTTACAAGCAATTTGATGTGGGTTGGTGCAAAACATTAATGAGATTTGAGTGTATAGAGTGCCATAGGCTCAAAAGGCTATTATGTGCTGTCAGTCCAGGCACAACAGCATACTGTTGAGGACCAAACAGTATGTTGTTCTGTTCAACAGCATGCTGTTATTCCCTGATGGTTTGAGTTAAGTGTTTTTCCTTTGAAAATTGTGTCCAAACGGCTATAATCTATTTTTGGAAAGAGGTTGAATAAGGATTGGATTGTAGAGGGGTAAGGAGCAAGAAATTAAATGGAGGCTATACATCTTAATTTTCGACATTGTGCACTGGCAGTAGGTTCGGGACTGTTTTTGGAAAGTTAAACCTCTGAATTTGAGAAAACTCAAAACACGAAAGTTGTAGGTATTCGAATCTTCTTTCCATCCATATAAAGAACTCCAAAATCCGAGTTCTGAGCGAGAAGATATGATCAAAATACCGAACTGCTGCATAACTTTCTCAAATATGATTCTTGTTCCGGAATTGCTTCAATTCGTTTCTTCTTGATTTCGATACTTTATTCAGTCAATTCAACTCTTTTTTGATCTTTTCTTCACTAACTCTATAATTATTACAATATAATAAAAATAAATAAATAAATAATTTTTACTACCTAAAACGAGTAAACAAAGTTAAGTGAGAGGTCTAAAATAGGCACAAAATCATGCACAACACCCTCTAGGGTATTTTCCGACCTATAGTATAAATTCTAAGTCATACGCATTATTTATGCAAATTTTTTGTACAAACTCATGTAACATTATTTTAATAAACTGATGCGGCCAAATATTTAATATGTTGTTTCCTTTTTTATTTAATATATTGGTGCCACAATTATTTTTATAAAAAGTTTGTACAATTTTTTATACAATTTATAATCCTTAAAGTTTAAGTCGAGTTCCACTTTGATCTAAAATTAGATTGTTTGCCCATTTTTAGGACAGATAATCCATCTTTTTAAACGAAAAATCCTGTGCCATATACACGGATTTTCCATTAAGAAAAATGGATGGGATATCTAATTTTGGACGAAATGTAAGTGGCTCAAACTTTGAGAACCAAAGTGAGACAAATGAAGAGAAAACAAACAAAGTACAGGATTGTAAAAGGTTAGTTAATTTATTTTTAATGGTTCAGATTGCTAAATACCAAAACACTATTTCGTTTCTGGTTTTTGTCCAAGCAAAGAGTACACAGACTGAACAAAAAACTTGGATCTATGACTTTGGACTTGAAAAAATAAACATAATAATTGCTAACTTAATACTAGTTGATGTACTTATTTCGTTTTTAAAATACTACATACAATTTGACGAATTGTTAAATATTATATAGCAGATGCATCGCATGTGCTACCGATTCTAGTTTTTACTTAATTATTTAAAATTATTTACATTTTTTGAAGGACCTTTATCAATTAGCAGTAGAGCTTAGAGCAGATATTGTATATACAGTGGCAAATATAGGTGGGCATCTAAATGCAAGCTTAGGTGTGGTGGAATTAGCTGTGGCTCTTCACCATGTTTTCAATACCCCTGATGATAGAATCATATGGGATGTTGGCCATCAGGTATTAAATTTCACCCAACCACTTCCATTTATTTATTTAATTAAAGCTATCTATATTTGTTTAAATAAAGTTTATCTTTTTCATTTTTATACTTAAATAAATTAAATGGGTACTGAAAATAGAATTTTTTTAATTAAATATGTAGGCCTACCCATATAAAATTCTTACAGGGAAGAGGTCTAAAATGCACACAATAAGGAAAACATCAGGGCTAGCTGGATTTCCTAAAAGGGATGAGAGCATTTATGATGCTTTTGGTGCTAGCCATAGCTCTACTAGCATCTCTGCTGGTCTTGGTATATATGCTATCTTTCTCCACTTCTAAAAAAATCTTTGGACAGTGCTATTACCAAGGCAAAGATTGTTTGTTCAACAATACTATATGTATATAAATTTGTGTACAAGATGAGTACCGAATGCATTACATATTTTTACTTTCACCAAACGTACAAACATCTATTGCACTTCAGTACTCATTTTGTACGAAAGTGTTGGTACATATATCTTTTTTTTTATGTTTGTATCATAGCGTTATATTGTGTTTTAAACGATAAGAACAAGAACATAATGCACTACTTGCTTTGACAATAGCATTTTCCATTGAATTAAAAGAAATAACTAAAATTGGGAATAATAAAATTTTTAGGTATGGCCGTGGGGAGAGATCTATTAGGGAAGAAGGACAATGTAATATTAGTGATTGGAGATGGAGCTATGACTGCTGGACAAGTGACGTGATCTCGGACCGTACTCCTTAAAAAGTGACACGTAGGTTCCTACTTCATCAAGTGTTCACTGCCCAAACCTTTACCTAGACGAAAGCGTTTTTTTTGCGAGGTTAGTATATTTTTTAATTCAAATGGTACACTTCAAAATATTTACATACACTTAAAATGTACTATAAGAAATATTATTTATTTATTTTTCAATATTGTTGCTCAATTTCACAAGAATATTATAAATGCCCAAAGTCCCCCTAATGGTATTTGACAACTTGGTGGGATCCGATGTAGTGCTTAATTAGTAAACAATGATCAATATTTAATGCCTGATAACCCATTTTTTTTATGTTTTAGGAAATGAATGAAGGGGAATTAAGGTTGTGCAAGTAAGATAACTACAATGCGCTTCTTTTTGGAAAAAAAGTTTAGAAGATGTAGACAATGATTTTATTTGCTCTAAACTATGTTGTATAAACCCTTTTATAATTTTGGATTGATAATGAATAATATGATATGTTCCTTAGTGGATAATATTTTTGGATGTTGTATTTTGGTTTGGTTTATACTATGTAATAGAGATTATTTAGTTGAAGTTATTCAGTTTTGCTTTATTCATGTTCAATTGGTTTGTTGTAATTGAAATTTTAATAATAATAGCATTCAAATATCAGTCGAACGGGGCAGCATTGCTGTGACGCTGTTTAACGCGTTTTGTGACAACTAATGTAAGCTGTTTATAACAGGGTACAACACTTTTTGTGACGGCTAATAAGCTGTCACAAATAGGGTACATGTTTGTTTGTAACGAGAACAAGTTGTCACAAATACTTTGATTTGTGACAAACAAAGCTACGTTTTTGTGATGGCTGTTGTTGCCACAATAACAATATAAGTAGCGCTTTAATTTGTCACAAATAATTCGTGACAATAGACTGACAAAAATGAAATTTTTTTTGCAACACCGAAAAAACCGTCACAAACCTGTCACAAAAAGTATTTGTGATGGGAATTTGCCGCCACCAAGTTTTTGAGACCCACCTACCTTGTAACGCTTCGAAAACAGTCGCAAAGCCATCACAAAAGAACATTTGTGATGGATTTTAACCATTTGTAATGGTTTTTCACCCGTCGTTAAAAGCCCTTTTTCTTGTAGTGATGTAATAATGGTCTATGTTTTTCTCAAAAAAATATCCCACTAATCATTGGGCCGCTCATGGGCACTTGTACTCACAAAGTAGTATATAAATAGTCAAAAAAAAATTAAAGTAGAACAAGCACAATTTGTGAAAATAATTTGAACGTTTTAAAATAAATATATTTTTTTGATGAAAAAGAAGCAATAGTTAAGAATCAAAATCTTTTTGGAGGGAAGGCAACAAAAATTCAGGAGCCTCCTCCATCCAACACTCGGAGTCTAGCAAAAACTTGGCTTGTCTAGCAAGACAGTAGGCAACTTCATTGCCATCTTGACGCACAAAAGACCAATTACAAGGCCTAAGAACTAACCGGGTCCGCCTAATATCATCCACAATATGCCCAAATGGTGTCGAACTACTAATATTACTATCGATAAGATTGATAACAACTTGAGTATCCCCTTCAAAAGAAATGTTTCGGTAAGGCAGGCCAATAATAAAGTTCACTACAACAAGAGCCACAACATCCTCAGCCAAAGATGTATCAACCTAGTTTTTGAACTTCTTACACAAACCAGCCAAGAAGGCACCCTCTACATCTCGAACCACCACCCTGACACCAAAAGATTGGGCATCAACAAAGGTAGTTGCATCAAAATTCACTTAAACCCAATTTGGCAAGGGGCTGCCAAGAAGGTCTAAAATTATCAGTCGACGTCTCCTGAGAATTAGCAATCCGATATCTTTGGAGATAGTTTTTTTGCAAATTAGGGATTGCACAAGGATCCCGACCATGCCCCTAAAAAATGAACCAGTTCCTATTACACCAGATTTGCCACATACACATACTTGCCGGTTCCTATTAAAATAAATATTTACTTGGCTGAAAAGTTGATTTTCTAAAAAGGCTAGCGTGGATGGAAGCCACAATAAGGGGCTATTGTCCCTCTTTAATTTTTAAATTTTTTATCTTAGTAATAAAATTATCCTTTAAAACTAAATATACGCGCACTTTAGTTATGGTGCCACTCTGTAAAAAAATATAATAATGCTAATTCTAGTTTCGCTCAACCTTTAATTTAAATATTTTTTCAGAAATTGACTCCTCTTAAAATAAATTTATGACTCAACCTCTATCCACAACGCTACTTATAATATTCAAAATCCAATATAAATACTAATCTTATTTAGACTTAGAATTTTTAATTAATAAATTAAAATTCTTTATTTAGAGACTGCCCATCCAAAACCTAATATAATTATAATTATATAACTTGCACAACATTTAAACGAATTTTTTTTAATCAAAATCAAATGTAAACTGGATTCCTACTCCAATTATTCCATGACAATGCAAAACTCATACGTAGCATATATTTATTAGTTATAATATGCATACCAACGCATATAGGCGTATCTATATAAGAGGAAGAAAAAGAGAGAGCAAGAAATGGAAGAAGAAATTGAGTTTATAATGATGGATGGAATATTAACTTAGTGGATTCGGTTCCTTAAGCATTTGGAATGAGATTTTAATTGATGGACCTTAAAATTTTGGTTTGGGTGATAAAATGGGATGAGATTTATTAGATATTTGGTGATAAATATTTATTTGGCTGACTTACATATGACATAAATTTTAGAATTATATATTCATGTATGGATACAATTTTACTTTAGTTTCTTCCAATATTTCAAAAGCCAGAAAAGTATACACAAATGAACATATAAAATTTTCTACCGTTAAAATACAGATAATTATTTGTAAGTATAATATGTAGTAACCTTTACTGTAAAAATGCAGACACAATTGATGACTGTGTGAACTTCACCTTGTTTCATAAGTTATTTATGTGTTGCAAGCTTGATTATAAACGTGAAAAAGATCATAACAATTATAACAAAATTACATATATTATGAGTTTCAATAATTTAAAACTCACATTTTTAACTTTTACCCATTTTAAGTAAAATAATAATGTCAACATTTATGGCAAAGATCAAACTCATTGATCAAACACATTCCAAAAAAGAAATGTAACAATTAGAACATTTGAAAAATTAAAATTTGATTGTTAATTTGGGATGTAGGGAGTAAATTTTTATGGAATTGAACGGGTTAAATTTTTTAGAGGAATGCTGAAAAATTATTAAACTTGCCAAGTTTTGGATGGTTTTGATGATATTTAGTCAATATACAGATAAGGGCATCTCCATTGCAACTATGAATTAGAGAAAAATGGAGTGCCCGAATGATAGATAGACAATGAGGTTAAAAAAAAATCTACAATGCAAACATAGATGATGGCCATGAAGATGATGCATGATAGCAACGAATATGATGTAGCCAAAAAATTAAACTGAATTGATCGAATATGCCTAAACTGGACTCGACTTATACCGATCGGACAATATTGGACTGCACTACGCATAAACTGCTTTAACTGTCTTCGGACCTGGTTTTTTGCTTTTTGTCTTCCTGTTCCATTACTCGCATAAACCGTGTCTCTTGAATTTGATAAAAAAAAATGGATAACAGAATCCTGTTCCGATCGGAATTGTGGCATCACATGCTGTAAAAATGATCAAGAAACACTTATGCATGCTCTGATTTTATACAAAATTTATAAAACTGGGGAAATGATAGTTGTTCAGATCTAAATATCTTCTTAATTATGGTTAGCATGTAAAATTAATTTATCAGCTCCAATAAATCTCTTAAGTTTAGGAACAGAATATCCCATCCCATGATATTTGCCCCATTATTGTGGCTCCAATCATGTACATAGTTGGGACTTTGACGGAAAGTCTCAACCATATATATGTATGGTTTTGGTCCCTAAGCTCTATGATTTCTCTAATTTTTTTTGATTAAAACAAAAATACACCATCACAAAGAGCTTATAAGACCTTAAACCCACCATTACAAGCTGTCTTTCGAAGCTTAGAAAACAGTGCATCAACATTAATGACGGGAGGTACAATCTTGATTTGGTATCAGATGGAGGTTAACCTCTACCTTGATTGTGTTTATTTTCATGCTTCATAAATCTCTCGTGAAAAACTTTTACATCCGAATGTGGTTTTGGCAGTAGCTTTCCTTTGTTTTTTCAAAAATTGTAAAGGGCAATTGTAATTCATAAAAATATTATAGATCCTTTAATTTTGTGTTTTTGAGCATTTTAATCTAAAAGAATATGATTTTTGGGTATTGGAACTGAGTTTTTCAATCGGGCCATGAATTGGTTTAAAATCGAATTTTTCAAAAAAAGAAAAATTGGGTCTTCATAACCCAGACTTTACTACTCTGCATTACCTTTCGGTCCAATTCCATTCAAATGGGTCTAGTTTGAGGATTAAACAGATGAATTTTTTCATTTGGTAGAGATTATCTCCATGATTAGTAGATCATCTACACAATTTTTTTTCAGAAGATTTAATCTAAAAATGGGTGAGATGATAATCTAAAATTTGAATGGTCGAAAATGAACAAACGCATCAAATTTTTACTACACCCATTTCTTGTTTGAATTTCTTGATAAAATTTTGTTGACATGATCTCATTATATATAGAGATTATCTCTACCAAGTTTCATGAAAAAACTCATCCGTTTATCCCTTAAATTAGACCCCTTGAACAGAATTAGATCGAAGAAATAATGGAGAGGAGCCAAGCTTTTTGGGATATATTATTTATTTTAAGCAATTTCCCTCCTTATTGCACGTGACGATTAATAGCGGTGGGCTATATGCTTTCCAATAAATTTAGTTAGTTTATCTTTGTTTTTGGATTTTCCTTTTATACTTTTGGCAAGATCTCATTCTGGACTTTATTTTGATTTATGTAAATAAAGTTTTATTTTGTTTAAATTTATGTACTATTTGCAATTAAATTTTAAAGCTGTGCAAATTCAGTTTATATTAATTTATTGCATGCTTTATTTATTTATTTATTTATTTATTTATTTAATCTCATTAGTATATGTTAGTGCTAAAAACTGGGAGGGTGTTTTAGACCATACAGTCAAATGATTGGTATAATAAATACAACAAACCAACAAAGTCAAAGATGTATATAGAAGGTTGGCCTCGTATGAAGATACGGGTTAATCCTCCTCTATGGAATAGAACTAGGAGTTCGGTTCTGGCTTGTTATTAATATAACTAAGTGACTATTACAAACTCACAATGATCTCTCTAGCCAATCTATCCTCACGGTATTGACTCGGTAAAAACAATGCGAGTTAATACACCCAAGTGCAGGTGGTCGGTCAAGTAATAAATACTCGATAAGTCCGAGGTCGATCCACAGGAAAGAGGATAGTTCTTTGAGTTAGGAAGGTTTCTTTCAAGAGGATGATGAGAAAAGAAATGAAAAGATGATAGACTTGGATAATAAGAAAGGAAATTGAAACTAAATTAAACCTACTAATTAATTAAACTAAAATTAAAGTAAAACCTAATCCTAGGGTGCAAAAGTAAAGGAAAATCACGAGCGCAAGTTATCTACCTAAAAGGCTCCATAAATGCACTAAGGGAACATGCAATTAAATTAAAAATAAATAAATTAAATAAAACAGTGTACTAACTAAATAAATCAGAATATTAAATGAACTTAACTCAACGAGAAACAAACGTTAGGGGTATCCGTAGTTAGGGAGTACGAAACTAATTCAATCGGGTAATCCAAATCTAAGTTTAAACAAGTTTTTTTCACTAAAGTTCAGCTCTTGGACCTTCCAACCATCCAGTTATATTGCTAATATAAGTATATGATAGCCCATGCTTGACAAAGACTATATAGACTAGCTTTGAGCAATAGAATTTGATAGTGAAGCTTTTTGACTTTGAAAAAGTGTAATTTAAAACATAGTATTGCTAGTGCGTGACAAAAATAATCCAAGTTGATTAAACTTCCCAAAAATTAGTAGCTTAACACTCTTCTAAGTTTTGAATATATTTGAACGTCATTCAAATCAAATACGTCTTAAAAAGAACGCCGGAAGTTAAAACTAGCACTTTTTTGGCACTTACGTGAATAAATACCAAAACAGCGCCAAATTAGCCAATTCACTTGAGAAAATAACCTATCTAATTAGAGGATAAAGACCGTCCTCAAATTAGCCACGTAAATATTTTGGTACGAAGATCCGTGAATTGACGTTTTACGGTTCTTAATCAAATGGAATTTAGGAGCTAACTTATGGAAACATGTTTTCTAAGCATGCAAAGATAATTAAACACTGATAAATTTAGTATGTGATCTATAAACAATGGCAAAATCATATTCAAACCTAAATTGGATTACATTCAACGATTAACAACACATCTTTCACTATGGACCCCTAACAAGCGATTCAGCTAGTCATAATCAAGCAAAGCATGCAAACAAGCTTATAAAATATGAAGAACAGTATAAAAGTACCTAATAATATATAAAGATCAAATTTGAAAACTTTGGGCTTTGGAATTTCCCAATTCCAATTTAAAATGAAGATTTTATACTTAAAACAGTAAACAAACTCAAGACAGACATAAACTGAAGAAATTCGACTAAAACCCTAATTTTTTTGAAAAATAAGATTACTTATGATGAACAATGAATCACATATGAATAGCATTGAAAAATGATAAACTATTTGAATATAAAGCGAGAAACAAGCATAAATCGGTGAAAAACCGAAAAACCGACAAAACGGATCTATAAACCCTAAAACCAACCTCTAAAACGAGGGTTTAGGGTTAATATGATGTCTTAGACTATATATACACCTTCTAAGACTTATTTAAACCAACTTGAATCATTCCTACACCATTCTCTTCATCTACATTCATTTTCAAAGATTCAAGAACATTGCTTTTGATCAATCATCTTTATTTTGAGCTATATTTTGTTGATCAAATTTGATATCTCTTAGTGTGAGCTTAAATTGTAATCTTCATACACTATAGTGCTATTGTACATTGGTGTTAGTCACCAAATCTTTTCTTTCAAACGTTAAGAGAGGTTTGTCTCTTAAGATAGCAAGATTGAAAATCTTGTGTGAGTATTGAGAGAGATTCAATACTTGTAAGAGTGTGTGAGAAGAATACACTTGTAGAGGTTTGATCTTCACCCGGAAGAAGATTGGTTATAGTGGAAATTCTCGGGGTACTAACCGAGCGCGGAAGTAGGGGCTACCAAGCCGAACCGTGTGAACAAAAAGTCTTCGACTTCTATCGGTTCAATCTTTCTATCTCTTGATCTCTTATATTGTGATATTAATACTTTGTGATTGGAATTAACATTGTTTCTTGATTGCTTGATTGATATAGACATTAAACATTTTTAAATCGATCTTAAAAATCCGATTAAGTTTTAAAAACCCTATTCACCCCCCCCCCCTCTAGGGTATTTTCCGACCTACATGATGTACCCTAAAATATGAGATATGTGGCCTTTTATATGTCCCACAAGTGTCTCTTGTCGTAGGTTAGATGATCCTTGAAGAAACGGGTCGAAACGGGCCGAAATTAGGTGTGGGGATCGATCCCCGCGCATAAGTTTTGGATGGTTTCTTCTTTTACTCATAACTTTTTGTTACGAACTCCGATTGATGCACCATTTTCACCTACGCATAAGTAATTTGAATTTCTACAACTTTTATTTTTAGATATTTCTTCAAATTCTCATTATAAAAAAACTTTGATTAGTTACAACCTTGGGCTCTTTAAGGCAATTCTCGGTTTTGCTCGGAAACTTCCTAAATTGATTTGATTGAGCTTCTTTCCTCTTGGTATCACTCTTGGACACTTGCATTCACTTCATTCATGCTTGGGGACTTGCTTTTATCTTCTTACTAGCACTTTGGGGGTAGTTTGAGGAGTTTTCCTCGCCTCGGGCCTCGGAATGGATTTTGACTTGTTCTGCGGGCCTTCTTCTTGCACTTTTCCTCTTTCAACTTTCTATCTTGCATACAACTTCAGTTGCTTAACCACTTTAGCCCTGCAAAATGGCTTAGTAACACAAAAATGCAATGCAGTGCCTTCTTTTCATGCTTAAAATGAATTTACATGCAATTTCGGGTTTTATATGGTAATTAGAAGCTAATTGAGCCTTGTTTATGGGATTCAAAATGCAATTTCTAGGTTCAATCAGGTATTACAATGAGAGTATGCCTATAACCACACCAACTCTAGCTTCTTTGTACTTAGAGCTCGAAAGTGTGCTTGATATCTCTCTCTATCGTTCTTGGTTGTTAAGAAATAATTATGTCTCATTGTTGTCGTTGTTAGAAGTAAATACTTCCTCTCTATATATATGCTAGGGCAGGCGTGTGAGGGAGGCTCTGTGGAGCAGGTCCAAAGCCATCACCCACTCCCATCAACCCTGACCTTGCCTCCCTAGGGATTCCGGCGCATTAAATGCGTTGGGTATGCATTTAATGGAGGTGAGGGAGGCTTTGCAGCGTCTGGCGGAGTTGATAGTAGTTGCATATCCTGTCTATGCCTTTTCTGACAAAGTGGTTGGCCAGGGAGCTCAGAGCTCACTAGGGGAGCTTTGTCTTCCGAGCTCTGCAAATCCATTCTCGAGAATAATCCTTTAGGCTGGAAGAACTGTTGGTCGGAGCTCTAGCTACTAGATACCTCATGATCAGAGTTCTTAATCTCCGTAAGCTGAAGGGTGGTGATGCCACTAAAGTAGGAGGCCACGTGTCTGCTCATGGTTAACGGAGTGAATTGTGTCACTAATTCGCACCATCAAAATGTATTTAGTTTATATTAATTTATTGCATGCTTTATTTATTTATTTAATATCATTAGTGTATATTTAGTTTATACTAGTTTATTTGCTTGAAATAAATAATAAATTGTTCTATATAAATTCTATTTCATTTTGAGATTCTTAATTTGTTCACATTTTTATCAGTGATTTGAGGATGAACAATTAAAATGAATTATGAATAAACCTAAATTTTATAAATGTTTAGTGATCCATATAATTTATATAATTAGGGAATGGACATAGCATCCCTAATTACTTAAGATTATATATGAAGTGGTTTAGGGTCACATATTGGACATTAATTGTAATTGGTTACATAAAATAATAATTTTTACCCCACAAGGATTTTATAATCTTTGTATAATTAATTAGGACAAGATAGCAGGATTGGTTTTTCCCAATTTACCCATATGAATTAGGAGAGATAGATTTGATTGTTTTTGTCATAAAGTTTATCATAAAGTTTAACGATAGAAAAATATCAAACCTTAAGAATACCTTATAATAAATTTGATAAATATATCATAAAGTATAAGCGAACTTGTTTATTTAAAATTTCCAAAGGTAAATTTTAATAAGATTAGATAAACCCTTAAGCATGGTTTACATTGGTAAAACATGATTTTATATGATTAGCTTTAAATTAATTTTTAAGACACATGAGTGTGTGATTTGGTTTTCTAGTCGTTCAATTTCTAGGTATGTCGGGTATTACGTGTGATATTCCCGAGCTAATTAGAGACAACTTCGAAGACTGAAAGGAGAGGATTATACTGCATTTAGGATGTATGGATATTGACTATGCCGAGCCACCTGCACTCATTACAGAAAGCGACGTAGCATCAATTTATCTTTATGAATGTTGGAAGCGATGTAATCCCCTTAGTTGCATGTTTGTAAAGAATAAAATTAGTGCTGCTATTCGTGGTTTTGTCGATCAATAGGACAAAGTCAAAGATCTGATGAAGGTTAATGATAAGCAGTTCGTGACCAGCACATTGATCATGAAATTTTAATCTCTGAGCAAGCATTAGCTAGGGGAGTGCGTGATCATATCTTGCAAATGTGAGACATTGTAGCTCAATTAAAGAAACTAGAGGTTACGATGTCCAACTCTTTCCTAGATCACTACGTTCTGAACACTCCACCACAACAATATGCGCCTTTCAAGATCTCTTACAACACACATAAAGATAAGTGGTCAATCATTGAACTTATTACCATGTTTGTTCATGAGGAAAACATGCTACTGATGGAACAACATGAGAGTACTCGTATGGCAGTGTAAGGAAAGAATAAAGCTCCCCCCCCCCCTAAGATGACATAAAAAAGGATCCAAAGTGTTTCTTCTGCAAAAAGAGTGGGCACGTAAAAAAGGAATGGGTGAAATTCCAAAAATGGACGGAGAAGAAACGTAATCTAATCTTTATGGTTTATTATGAATCTAATATGATTGATGCTAAATTTAACACACAGTGGATTGATTCCGGTTCAACAACAATCCATATTTCAAACCTTTTGTAGGATATGCATAACCTACAAAAGCCTGACTATGCTCAGAAACGCGTAATTTATACACCCAAGTGCAAGTGGTCAAGTTATAATATATACTTGGACACAAGTGCAGGCGGTCAAGTTATAATATATACTTGGAAGTCCAAGGTCGAACCATAGGGAAGGAAGGTAATTCTATTATTCTAGCTAAGCTTTCAACAGGGAAAAAGAAGAAAAAAAATATAAAATAAAGAAAATATAATAATTTATTTTTTTAGAATGGGAAAGAATAGAATGAGAAATTAAATTTTAAACTTAAAAGAAAATAAATAAATAAATAAATAAAAATAAAGTAAGGGTAAAATAGGTAGTAATTAAAACAAGTATATAATAAAATGGGAAAAGAGCGTTAGGGGTGTCTATAGCTACGACATTACGGTAGCATGTTGGCAAAAACTAAGCAAAACATGATAAATTCAAACACAAATTGGCCAAAAATGTTTCTGAAATCTAATCGAATAAGCATGAAAAATTTCACAGCAATTGAAACTAATGAACAATTAATATATAAAAAATACCATTTTGTGAGAATCCGCAAATGCGACCCCCGGGTCTCGTCCCCGTTGTTGGGCGTCTGAAACGTTGGAATGGATTCCGTCGTTCCTTTTGCTGGAGTATCTTTGTTGATGGTTCATATCAGGTGTCCCTATGTTCTATTTCTAGATGCAAGAGGGTTCTTTCAGAGTCGCCAGTACATTTTACGAGAAAACAGACAAAAGAGGTCGTGTAAGAGGAAAGGCTACAGTTAAGCCTTTCTTTACACGTTTGTCTACAAAACCAGGATTCTATAGGGTTCGGAAACTATATTACGGTTTGGGAAGGTGTTAAGCACCCATTCCGCCCTTTCGGTCTCTAGTGGTCTTATATGTTTATTCTATGTTGAAAAACTTGAATGCTTTTACTGACAGTCTACTACTTTCTAAGTGAAAACCCTAATTTCTAGGAAAAACGGGAAAGGGCACGAAAAACCTTTGTGTTCCGAGATCCAATGTTTAGTTTTGAGAGATGCAAATACAAGTGTCAAAAGTTGTTCTTATTTTTAGAGGGAGTTTTACCGTGTTATTTCTCGGATAACGACGATTTTTCTCGGGTTTTGACTTGTTTTGGAAAAAGTTTGGATCTTTAGGAATTAATTCAATATGGAATTAGAACTCTTGAGGGGAGTTCTACCAGACGTATCGCAATCTATGAAACAGATAGAATATACCGAGTTTTTAATTCCTAAGTAAGTTTTACCGGTCCGAGTTTTGAAAACAAGATTTTATCCGGATGGTAATATACTTACTCTTCTGGTTTTGCAAATGGTTTTATCAGGGTCTTTTGTTTTGAAAACGGTAGACTATTTGTAACTTGGCAATAAGTTTATTCAAATAAAACGTGGACAAAACATCAGAAATAAAACAAGTACACAGATATTTAATGTTTAAATACTAGAAGAGACTTTCTTTACCTTCCCGACGAGAATAATAATAAGAAAGAAAATATAATACGGCAGAGAGATCTCCGGCGATAATAATCTTTTCCTTCTTCAGATATTTTCGAGAATTCAATTCCAGAGACGGGACACGTCGAGTGTCGAGAATAGATTCGATAATTCTTCAGAAATAAGACGAGAATCGAGAATGCTTGTGAAAGACTAGAAAATCAAATATAAGCCAATAATTCTTCAATCCCAATTGCTGTCTTGAACCCTTGGAGGGTGTTGGCCTATTTATACTGCTCGGGGAAGATTGTCGTGCGACACTTCTCCAAATGGGGCATATGTCGTGCGACAATGTGTCCAATGTCGCGCGACAAATGGCTGAAGTGATGTCTCTGACAGACTAATTTGTCAGAGAGTGGATAGTCGGGGTCAGAGGGGTTTGTCGTACGACAAAGGAGTGATTGTCGCGTGACATATCAGTGATTGTCGCGCGACATACTGATATGTCATGCGACAATCCCACTCAAAAACAGGTTTGTTGGCCAACAAAACCTTTCGGGGTAGTTTCGGGTGCTTGGGTGCGTCCCGGACTCCAAAAACAGTAGTTCTCGAAGGTCGTTAGGGTTCTTGCAGGGGTCACGGATCGGGGTGTCTACAGAACCTCTCGACTCAAGCTCCTTGCTTACAAGGAATTGAGGCGACTGGAAGAGACCATGATACATGGCTCCCGCAAGAACTCTAAGGAAGTGTGCGTATGCAAAAGGTGTTTGTAAATGCCTCCGGAGAGGGCTTTGTGTTTGGTTTTGCCTCCGGAAAGGGCTTTTGTTACCTCATTGCCTCTTTCGAGGAATTTCATTTGTTCCACTTGCCTCAGATGGGAGGACTACCATTGCTCCATTAGCCTCAGATGGGAGGACTACCCTTTTGTTCCACTTTGCGCCTCAGGTGGGAGGACTACCATTGCTCCACTGTGCCTCTCTGGGAGGGCTTTGGATCTTCTCGCCTCAAGTGGGAGGACTACCATTGCTACACTGTGCCTCTCTGGGAGGGCTTTTGATCTTCTCGCCTCAGGTGGGAGGACTACCATTACTACATTGTGCCTCTCTGGGAGGGCTTTGCTCTTCTCGCCTCAGGTGGGAGGACTACCATTGCTACATTGTGCCTTTCTGGGAGGGCTTTTGATCTTCTCGCCTCAGGTGGGAGGACTACCATTGCTACACTTGTGCCTCTCTGGGAGGGCTTTTGATCTTTTCACCTCAGGTGGGAGGACTACCATTGCTACACTGTGCCTCTCTGGGAGGGCTTCGCCTCAGGTGGGAGGACTACCATTTGCTACATTGTTCCTCTCTGGGAGGGCTTTTGATCTTCTCGCCTCAGGTGGGAGGACTACCATTGCTACATTGTGCCTCTCTGGGAGGGCTTCGCCTCAGGTGGGAGGACTACCATTTGCTACACTGTGCCTCTCTGGGAGGGCTTTTGATCTTCTTGCCTCAGGTGGGAGGACTACCATTGCTACACTGTGCCTCTCTGGGAGGGCTTCGCCTCAGGTGGGAGGACTACCATTTGCTACATTGTGCCTCTCTGGGAGGGCTTTTGTTCTGTAAAAAGGAAAGAAGATTGCCTTTGGGAGGGCTTTTGTGAGTATTTCTGCCTCTGGCGAGGGCTTGTGTTTGTGATTTGCCTCTGGCGAGGGCTTGTGTTGTACTCTGGTGAATTTGTTTGTTATCTCTCTTAGACTGCTAGAGTGAGAGATGGAAATTTTTGTGAGGGTGAAAAAAGCTTCTCGGGGTCTAATCTTTATCCGAATGTCCGTTTTCCTGTATCTTTCTAAACTTTACTCTCATGTTTTCCTCGAGTGAAGATACTTCTTCGAAAGACAGTTTTCGGATTTCTTTTGCTCTCCGCAGAGTGATGGTTCGAGGTTTTCCAAACCATCTCTTCTGTATCATGCTGAAAAGAAAATTTGTTTGAAAGTTCAATCTCTGATTTATGTACTCTTCTTGGTTTTCTCTTTTGGTTGTGGGCCCACATCGTATTCTGTTTTTCGATGCCCTTATTTCTCCCTCTTTTAGGAAAGACTTTTCCTGGCCTTCTCTGTTTTTGACCAAGAGTCTTTTTACCCCTTTGTCGTGATCAGGAGCCTTACTCACCCAAAAGGAAGCCCTGAGCCGGTTTTGGCCTAGCTATCACTTTTGGTGTGGCTCTCCCTGTCACTCTATATTTCTGTTTCTCTCGCTCGCTTTGGGCGCTCATGCGGGTTCTTTCTCTTTTCTACTCTTTCAATTTTTTTCTATTCCCGTCTTATCTTGATATTTTGCTTTTTCTCATTGATGGTCTCGGTCCTTTTAGGAGATCAGAGATTACTTTTAGCCGTGGTATTTCGTTCTCGCACTTTCCAGAGAGATGATTTGGAAGTCTTTTCCTCGAATTCTCATCCTGGGTGTGCGGTTTTTAGCAATTTTATCAAAGACTGCTTCTCTGAAGTACCCCTGCAGGAGATAAAATGAGACAAAGGTCAAAAAATCAGGGGAGGGGTCAATGTGTCGCGCGACATTTCGGTGTGGGCGCTCTTTGTCGCCCGACAATGTGCCCATTTGTCGCGCGACAAATGGCTTCACTATATTCCACCTCATTCTCTCATTTCTCTTTCTCTCTCTAGCTCTCCTTCTCTCTTCTCTCAAGCGCGGAAGCCCTGCCGCTTTTCTAATTTTTTCGATTTTCTCACTACTCTCTATATACACAGATGGATCCCGCACAGCTGGATCGACTCGAGGGTGGCCAGGAGGAGGTCACTTTTACCGACGCTCAGCGCGTTTTCCGTTGCAGTACTCATCATGATGACTGGGAGGATCTTGACTGGTATGGCGAGGACGGAGTAGACCGCGGTCGGGCGGTGGTCTACCGAGACGTTACCCGGGCTGCTCCAGTCCCGGATATTCCGTGGCTCTTGATGGAGCCTGTTTCTCACGAGATCCGTCGACGATCTCTGGTATGTCTTCTTTTTGTGTATTTATCTGTTCTGTTAATTTCTGTCGTTTCCTGCATGTATTTTAATCAAAGTTAGTATGCATGTCTGCCTAGAAATAACGTCCAATTTAGTGAACACATACTTTTTACTTGTGATACCTCTTAGGTTTTGGAAAATTACATAATTTTAACCTTATAACCCTATATCTCTCATAATTACACCAAAGTACCCTCAGGTTTTGGAAAATTACATAATTTTACCCTTATAACCCTACATCTCTCATAATTACACCAAAGTACCCTCAGGTTTTGGAAAATTACATAATTTACCCCTATAGCCCTATATCTCTCATAATTACACCAAAGTACCCTCAGGTTTTGGAAAATTACATAATTTACCCTATAACCCTATATCTCTCATAATTACACCAAAGTACCCTCAGGTTTTGGAAAATTACATAATTTACCCCTATAGCCCCATATCTCTCATAATTACACAAAATTACCCTCAGGTTTGGAAAATTACATGATTTACCCGTATAACCCTATATCTCTCATAATTACACCAAAGTACCCTTAGGTTTTGGAAAATTACATAATTTACTCCTATAGCCCTATATCTCTCATAATTACACCAAAGTACCCTCAGGTTTGGAAAATTACATGATTTACCCTTATAACCCTATATCTCTCATAATTACACCAAAGTACCCTCAGGTTTTGAAAAATTACATAATTTACCCTTATAACCCTATATCTCTCATAATTACACCAAAGTACCCTCAGGTTTGGGAAATTACATAATCTACCCCTATAGACCTATATCTCTCATAATTACACCAAAGTACCCTCATGTTTGGAAAATTACATGATTTACCTTTATAACCCTATATCTCTCATAATTACACCAAAATACCCTCATAATCCTGTACTTGTTCTTTTGTCTGCAGTGTGTTGGCCGTGGTTGGGGTTCTCCCAACACCATTTCTTTACAGTGGCGACAGGCACCGGCCCCTGTCCAGGAGTTACTCCTTGCGACTCTTTTCGGTTCTTTCTTCGATGCCCTCCCGGAGCGGGTATCTGGGGTGGCTGTGTTGGTGTCGGCTCTGGCCTGTCCCTGGTGGGACACCACTCATACCTTCCACTGGAGCTGGGGGGAGTTGACGATGACCCCGTTAGACCTGTTTGCTTTGACCGGGATTCCTTCAGGGGGTGTCCTCATCCAGATTGACGTCCCCTTGCGTCTGACGGCAGAGGGCATTGTCGGTGCACTATGATGGTTTCCGGAGCGACGAAGTTTTGATGATACGATTCCTCGGACTGTTTTGGTCACGCGCCTGGTGACAGAGAGAGCCAGATTGATTGCTTCAGGAGCGCTGATGACCCGCCAGGAGGCGCGTTAGTATGCCCGCATCCTTCTCTTACTGACGCTCCACGATTTGTTCGAGGCCCGTGGGTGGGACCCGGCCCATCTCTGGTGGCTGCCCTATCTCCGGGATTTCAGTATTATGTTAGACTACGACTGGGGTGGTTTTATTCTTGCCGTCCTTTATGATGCTATGGACCAGATTTCCCGTCACTTAGCCCTGAACCTCAAGGGCTTCTCTTTGCTGTGGGAGGTATATATTTCTGTCTCTTATTTTCGCTTCAGTCCCTTATATATTACCTGTTGATTGTTGCTGATATTCTTTATTTTTCCTTTTCAGAGTTGGTTCGTGGCTTATACCCGCCTGGGTCGCGCCCAGGTGGATCTCCTCGTTGAGAACGAGGATCAGTTTCCCCTTCTCCACCGATTCATCGCGGGGAACTACAGGGCTCCCTATGTATACCAGACTCGGGAGACCGAAGCTGCTGCCGTCCATGACCTGTTGGAGGAGCAGGTAAATATCTTAGTATTCTTTCTTTTCAAGTGGATAAATAGTAAATTGAATAAATAACTGAAATAAAATTTTGTTTTTGTTCAGATTGAGTGGGCCCCCTGGGGTGATTTGGGCCTCCACTTCGGATATGGCCGTGCTCTGACCGCCTTGAGGACCAGGCGGCTTATCAGGGACGAGTACGACCTTCACTTCTACTTGGGTGAGAGAGTTATTCGCCAGCATACTCCGGCCCAGTGGCCTAGAGTTCCTTTGTTTCTGCCGGTTCAGATGAGGCGGATGGGTGAGATTGACCCGGTGATGGTGCAGGTGTTGGTCGACGGGCTCGGTTTTTAGACATTCACCGAGGAGGGAGATTATGCTTTCTTCGCTGCCCGTTACTTGATGAGGGAGCCGAAGGGGACTCGGGGACGGGTCTTCTATGAGAGGTACCAGGCGTTGGGAGGCGATCCCAACTATATACGAGGGCAGACTCACTTGTCCAGGATGGTCCCCAGTCATCTGCCGCCTGTCCCCGATCAGAAGGACAACATTTTGGACTCCGAGGATGATGACCCTAAGGGAGAGAGGGACGTCCCTGCTGGTGCTGAGGGAGGCGATGATAGGCCCGAGGTTGGTGATGATAGACCCGAGGGCGGTGAGGGAGGTGGAGCAGCGGCTATTCTAGAGCAGCCTCCTCAGACGACGCCTAGAGAGGAGCAGCCTGCCGAGGGTTTTGAGTTCCCTACTGGTCCATCGGTATCTCCGGGGGTAGTTTTTGATGCCATAGAGGCTGCTGAGGGAGGGGCAGTAGATTTTTCGGAGCGATCCTGGGAGCTTGCGGATTTCGGGGTCGACTATGAGCAGTTTGGGCAGACCCCTCCTGCTGCTGCGGCTACTCCTTCTAGTGGGGTCCTGCCTCTGAGAGCGACGGCCGTCATGGATCCTCCGGGCATCCGTACTTATGCTACGCTGACTCCGCTTCCGTCGGCTGCTATGGGCCCTTCGGCCCGATCTCCAGGTTTCGGGGGTTCTTCCTCCCGGCCTCCCCTGTTCCCGATTCACAAGGAGGGTGGGTCCACTTCTGCAGCGGTACCGGCGGGTCCATCCATTCCTCTGGTTGACATCCCATCCCTTCCTCGGGACATTACGTACGTTGGTGCCGGTCTTCGCCGCTATACCGTGCCTGAGTATCCTTTACCCGAGGATACTTTTGACTATCTGGGCGGCCGCGTGGGTGACGAGGTATGTCTCTTGTATTGTATCTTCTACTTTTCTTTTATATCTGTTTATCTTTAAAAAGTGTGCTAACTCCCTTTCTTATGTCTTTTTGCAGCGGGTGAGTGTTCGTGCAGCTGATCTGAGAGCTCTCCATGCCCAGTACCTCTACAACTAGAACCTCCTCCAGTTCGTTGTTCGGGACCCCACGTCGTACATGCGTGATTACCAGAGGGCGATCGACGTATCTCTTCGGGTGGACGACCCTCTGTCCTCCTCTCGTGTACAGACCGAGTCTCGGAGGAGGAGTAGCCGGACCTCTAGGCGTTCACAGTCCTCGGTGATTCGCCCCACGGCACCGGTCCAGTCGACGGGGCCTTCTCAGGCAGCAGTTCCTTCTCACCCGGATGTCACAGCGGTCGATCCTACGCTGGAGAAGGGTTCTGGCGATAGTGGTAGCGTGTCGAAGCGCGCTAGGATAGATTAGTTTTCTTTTCCTGTATTTAGTTAGTTCAGACAGATATGTAGTTTTATACTTTTTTAGACATGTAGATAGAAATTTAGTTTTAAGAACTGTTCTTTTATTGGATTTATGAAAAATCTTTATTTGTGTCTGATGATGTACTTTTATTCTTTATTCGTGAAAAATATGTATATACATGAATCAATATTTTAGGAGCCATACCTTTGTAGCGTAGTGACACTTAGGGTTCCTACAAAAGAACAAAGTGAGAACAAGAATGCATCCAGAAGTGATTCTTTTGGCAAGAATGACTCTTATGTGTAAGGAAAACAAAAATAGCGTGACCCTAAAGGGGATTGTCGCGCGACAATCCCTCCTGGATATGGGTTCGTCGCGCGACAAACAGGTACATGATCCTCTTTTTTGCTATAAATACACCTATCCTCCTTCCTTCATCCCCACAACTTTCCAAAATGTCTTCTTATCGCAAAAACTCTGATTTTTCTTATGTTAAAGCCCGAGATGCTCTGATATCTTCTGAAAATGGTCTAAATTTTGGTGCATTCAGTCCTTTAGCGGGCTGGTGCCATCGTCCTTTAGATTTTTCTTTTTTGCTAGGTGCTTTGTATTTCTGGAGCCCTGCTGATCATCTTTTCCGTTTTGGGCTTGATGAGCTCTGCCCGACCTACGAGGAGTTTTCCTGGTTGTTACGTTCTGACGTTCGTCTCCCGATGGCAGTTCCCATAGAAGAAATCGGTCCTCGAGACATGCTGATTGCTCTATTATCCATTCCCCAAGCGGCCTGTGATGGTTTTATTACCGACGGACTCCTTGACCTCCATAAAATGGTGAGGTTCTTTCATCGTTACGAAGAGAGAGCCTCTTATGGCGTGGGCCGTATTGCGGCGGCCTTGATCTGTCTTGTTTCTGATATGTTACTGGTGACGGGTTCTTCCCGTGTTGATCCGACTATTCTGAGTTTGATCTACCATGCTAGGAATGGGGAGTCCATAGTGCCCATCGTTCTTGCAGAGACTCTAAATGGTCTAGATGATATTCAAAGGGGGGGCTTCATCCTTCTTCAGGGGAAGTCCGTGCTTGCTATACATGTGGCTGTTGGAGCGTTTCCGATCCGTGGGTTTCAACGGGGTTCAGCTCGATAATCCGACGCATTTTTTCCATCGTCCTCTCTTCGGTGCTTTGACCATGTCTTCCTCTGATTGGACAGTGTGGTTTTCGGAGAACTTTCATGCCATTCGGTGGAACATCCCTTGGTGGAAGTTGAGGGCGATGGTGCTTAATACCGGGGGACAGAATTATGTTCGGCTCCGTTGGCTCTGGTTCACTTCCTTTTATCACCCAGGACGTCTTCTTCGGCAGTTCAACGTTTCTCAGGACATTCCCCTTGGCCTGAACAACTTTTCTTCTGAGTCTAAGTTTATGACCCAGCATGTCTCTCTATCAGTGGAGAGGATGTGGCGTGCTCGGCTGACTCGGTATTTCAACCACGCTCGTTTTGGCATTACCAGGCCCCTCCGGGCTGATATTATCCGCTCTTGCTGGCAATCTCTGAAAGGAGAGCTGATTGACAATCCCTTCCAAATGGAGTGGTTCCGGTTCATGGATTCTGAGCCCACAGAGGAGAACATTGTATTTGCGTACCAGATTCTAGATGAGGCTCGAATTTGCTGCTCTTTCCGTGTATCGGTCAGATGTTGGGCTAGCATGGCTCCTGCAGCCGAATCAATGACGGTCAGATATAGAATTAGTGGCAGTCCGGTCTGTGGTGGGGCTAACACTCGGGGTTTGGAGAGGTAGTCTTTTATTCTATCAAAAGCTTCCTGGCACTAATCGTCCCATTCTCCTGGTGAAGACTTCCTCAGGAGTTTGAAGATGGGTTCGCAAGTTTGAGTAAGCTGAGAGATGAATCTGCGGATGTACTGCAAATTACCCAAAAATCCTCGGACTTCTTTCTCGGTACGAGGCTTGGGCATGTCTCGGATAGCTCGAACTTTGGCAGGGTCTACCTCGATTCCCTTCTTACTGACGACATGTCCCAGGAGTTTTCCTTTGGTTACCCCGAACACACATTTCTGCGGATTGAGTCTCATCTGATACTGGCGGAGCCGGTCAAAAAAGGCTCGCAAGGCTGGTACATGGCCTTCCCTCTCTTTCGACTTGATTATCATGTCGTCCACATACACCTCTACTTCTTTGTGAATCATGTCGTCGAAGATAGCTGTTGCTGCCCTCTGATAAGTTGCTCCCGTATTCTTCAGCCCGAATGGCATAACGGTGTAGCAGTATGTTCCCCATGGTGTGATGAATGTTGTTTTCTCTTGGTGATCCGGGTGCATCTTGATCTAGTTATGCCCGGCGAAACCGTCCACGAATGATTTCAAGGCATGGTTAGCGGTATTATCTACTATTAGATCAATGTTGGGTAATGGGAAATCGTCTTTTGGGCAAGCTTTATTGAGATCTCGGTAATCTACGAACATGCGGACTTTTCCATTTGCCTTTGGAACGGGCACAATGTTGGCTAACCATGAAGGGTACTTGATCACCCGCAAGAACCCTACACTCAGTTGTTTCATCACTTCCTCTTTTACTTTCAGGGACCATTCTGGCGTAAGTTTTCTCAACTTCTGCTTGACGGGCCTAAATTCTGGCTTGGTGTGTATCTCGTGCATGACTATCTGGCTGTTCAAACCTGGCATATCTGCATAGGACAAGGCGAAGATATCCACGTACTCATTCAGAGTTTGTGTGAATTCTTCTCTTTCTGTCTCACTTAGACTTGCCCTAATACGAACCTCTTTCCTTTTTATTTCCGTCCCGAGATTAATCACAAGAGTGTCTCCTTCCTCGCTCTGTATACGATGTTCCTCCCGTTCAGGGTGTTCGTTTAGTCTCTCCAACTCCATATAAGCAATTACATAATTAAAATTAACAGGATAACGCAAAACAGAGTCTTCTTCATTGATAATAGTGCTTACAAGTACAAGTTTAAAAAGTAAATCTAGGAGTGACTCCTCCCTAGCCTTACCATCACTCTTATCTCTTACCCTTACAATTTCACTCTTTCCCCCTTGTCCTGGTAATCTGGATCAGCGTGTATCAAGTGTACAGGGTCGTCTCTTGGCTCATTATCCCCTAGAGCCATGATGTCGAAGAGATCTCCGATCATTTCTTCTTCTTCATCCTCCTTGTCTTCTTTTTCTTCCTCTGGCCCGATTGTTAACTTGGTAGAGAAGTTGTGTATAACGTTTTCCTTGATATAAAGGTCCTCCTCATAGAAGATTTCCCATCCTGGAAGGTTCTCTCCGTCGCTATTTCTTCAAGGCTCCTGAAAGCCGCAAAAGGGGAAGTCCTCTCCTTCTTTGACAAAAAACCCATTCAGCGAGCTAAAACTCGGATACTGATGCCCTCGACCCCTTTTCTCTTGGTCGTCTTCTTCAGTGTGTTGGTACCCCAACCCTTCTTTTTCGTGCCTCGTCACTGGTTCTAAGGCCTGAAGTAACCCTAGCTACCCCATTCCTAGACTGGCTCCAGGTAAATATTTCATCATTCTCAGCATATTTGTGATCTTGGCGCTGAGACCGGGGATATTGTCAGGGGGAAGGTACTCGATTCTCTGGGTGGTGAGGGCTTGCACTTGAGGCTCGTAAGAAAAGCCTCCCAGCTGTATGCTTTGACTCCCGATGCCTAAGACAAGTAATTCTAAATCCGCCAAGGTCCTTTCAGGATCTCCTTGGAATGGTGATTATCTTCCCTTTGAATGGTATCTTGATCTTCTGGTGTAAGGAGGAGGGGAGTGCTCCTATGTTGTGTAGCCATGCTCTTCCCAACAGGAGGTTAAAACCAGAGGAAATGTCTATGATTTGAAAGTCGGCCGAAAAGTTTTCGGGACTGACCATGAGATCTAGCTTTAGGGAACCCAGAATGGCCCTTCTGGTGTTGTCATAGGCTCTAACGGTCACAGCTGACGGGGAAAGTTCTGAGTCTAAGATACCCAGACATTTGGCGGTCTTCAAAGGGCAGACGTTTATAGTCGACCCCTTGTCGATGAGGACCTGTGGCAGGATTTTTCCTCGAGTCCGGACAGTGATATGGAGGGCCAGGCTATGTTTCCTTTCCAATGGAGATAAGTCTTCATCTGAAAATGACAGACTTCTTTGGACTGTAAGGGACCCGATCATGTTTGGTAGTTGTTTTGGTGTGGAATCTGGTGATATGACGGCCTCGTTTAGGAGTTTAATGAAGGCGGTCATGTGAGGCTTGAAGGCAAGCAAGAGGCCCTATCCCAGATTTTCTGGGATTGGTTTTGATTGTAAGTGGTTGTGAGATCTCCTGATTTGTCTTTCCTAAACCCTGCCCGGGTAGGAAGTTCATTTTAGCCATCCATTGGTCAATTATTGGATTGAGGCCTGGTGTAACTTGAATCTTTGCTGGTAATACAATGGGTGCCTTGCAGGCTGGGTCATCTCGAATGAGTCCTACGGGATCAAAGCCTTCTTCATCAGTGGTCAAGGCGTTAATCCCCGCAGGTGGAGCGTGGTTAGGAAGGGGATTGTTGGTAACATTAGGCCCGCCGGGTGCGGGGATGGTTCCGGCTTCAATAAGGTCCTGGATATGATGGCGAAGAGCCAAGCAGTGTTCCGTGTCATGGCCTGCCGCTTGATGGTATGCACTGTTCTCATTCATTCTCCAGCTACTGGGAATAGGGTTTGGTGGGGGGCGCGGGTTGAGTGGAGTGATCAGCTTGGCCTTTCGGAGTAGTTTCAGGCTTTTGACTAGGGTAATGGGAAGGGTGCAGAAGTTTCTCCTTTTCTTGGCCTCGGTGCTCGAAGAGTTTCCTTGTGCAGGCCAACTCATCGGAGGGGTTTGTTGTGACTGTTGAAATGGGCTTTGTTGATATGGGTATGAGCTTAGTTGATTTACAGCTGGAGTGGCCGTCTTTCTCCTGGTGTATGAGGCCTTCTTGGTATTGGTCTCTGCCTTCTTGGCCAATTCTTCCTCTACTTGCGACCCCATACTCAACAGGGCTCTGAAGTGTGGGAATACATGCTTTCCCATGCAACATAGTACAGCTGGAGTGAAATTCTTCTGTATGATCTCCAACTGTTCCTCTTCATCGGGCCGTTTGGACATTTGGGAAGCCATCTCTCTCCAGCGTGTGACGAAATCGCTGAAGCTTTCTTTCTCGCCTTGCTTGGCCATTTCTAGGTGTTTACGGGTAATTTCCAAATCCTCGTTGGACCCGTATTTGGTCATGAACTCCTTGACGATATCTCCCCAAGTTTTTGTGTGGTGTCTCTCCAAATCAAAGAACCATCTCAGGGCGGCCCCCGTGAGAGTCATGTGAAAGGCTTGAGCCAACTCCGGCTCTCCACAACCGGACAATTGCATGGATCTGATGTAGGATTGAAGATGGGTTTTAGAAGGTGTGGTTCCTATGAATTTGGTGATGGAAGGGAGTTTGAATCCCTGGGGTAGTCTTGCTTCTGGGTAGAGGGAGAATGCATTCATATCTGTGATCTCGTCTGCCCCTTTTATTAAAGAAATCCCCCTTTGCAGAACTTTCATCTGCTCTTTCAGTTTCTTCATTTTTTCACTCTCTCTTGACACCTCGTCGGGCTGTTCCCGAGCTATAACTGATTCTGCATATACTCTCGGAGTCAGTTGATGTCTGGGTACTCATTAGGAGGGGCTACTGGGGCCGGTGGTGGAATAGGTCTTGCGGGGACTTGCGGCCATGGTTGGTATTGGGGATCAAGGCCTTGTTGGGGTTGCGGCCAGATGATGGGTGGCTCTTGTTGTTGGTAAGTGGGGCCTGAATCTGGGGCCCATTGATTCTGATTGTTGGGATCGGTCTGAACGGGACCGGCCATGACAGGGCCCGTTTGGGGTGGATTGGTTCCTTGGACCGGGGGAAGCACTTGTGAAGACTGCCCTTGGTTCGGATCTCGATTCGGTGGTAGTCGTTCAAACCCCGGTAGTGCGGCTCGTCCGGCTGTCAACTCTTCTACTCTGACTCGGGTACTCTGTTGCTCGTTTGTGAGGTTTGCTAGACTCACGCTGACGGTCATTAGCAAATGATGCATCTCGGCTAAAGTTGACTGAGCTGCAGACGCCTCGGCTAGGCTCTGATCCATCTCTTGATTCTTGCGTCCATCGGCCATTTCGGGTGTGCTTGGTCTTACTAGTCTTCCGGTATAATCTCGACCGGCCCAACCTTCCAGTCTGTCGTCGTATTACGGCTGTAAACGAAACCACGTGGCAAAGATGAAGGAAGACTATGATGCGACTCGATTTTTGCCAAAAGAACCACTAAAAATCACCTAGAAGAAGACTCGGGTTTTAGAAAAAGGTGTTGTAAAGTAAGCCGTAAGGTGGTACATCCCCTACGGCTGTTTGACAAGTGTTTTAGTCGACTCGATCTTATATGCAGCGCAGGTGTACGAACTGTTAAGGCTTCAGGCTCCCTCCTATTTGGCAAGACCTTGCGATATACCCCAGGGGCGGGTACGTGCAAGAGCCTTTTGATATACTTCTCGGGTACGTGAGTGTTCTCGTCACTCGATATACCTCGGGGGCGTACTTGGCCAAGGAGAGTGGAAGTAAATGCTTTTGGTTTATGTTGGCCCAAGCAAGCCAACTCCCTACTCACTTATAATACTTCCGAGGGTTTGGGGTAAATTCACACTTGTAGAACCAATGCATGATTTGTGAAAGTGCGTGTAAAGTTTGAAAGGTTGGTTTCACAAATATCATTATCTTTATTACGTATTTTTGAAAAACTCCCATTTTTAGAAAAAGGTTTCTTTATCAAACAATTAACATAAGTAGGTAAAGCGGTAAAAGCAAGTATTCAACAGATAAACAAAAGTCCATATATAACAGTCTAGTTTTCTAACAGTCCCCAGCAGAGTCGCCACTGTGAGAATCCGCAAATGCGACCCCCGGGTCTCATCCCCGTTGTTGGGCGTCTGAAACGTCAGAACGGATTTCGTCGTTCCTTTTGCTGGAGTATCTTTGTTGATGGTTCATATCAGGTGTCCCTATGTTCTATTTCTAGATGCAAGAGGGTTCTTTCAGAGTCGCCAGTACGTTTTACGAGAAAACGGACAAAAGAGGTCGTGTAAGAGGAAAAGCTACAGTTAAGCCTTTCTTTACACGTTTGTCTACGAAACCAGGATTCTATAGGGTTCGAAAACTATATTACAGTTTGGGAAGGTGTTAAGCACCCATTCCGCCCTTTCGGTCTCTAGTGGTCTTACATGTTTATTCTATGTTGAAAAACTTGGATGCTTTTACTGACAGTCTACTACTTTCTAAGTGAAAACCCTAATTTCTGGGAAAAACGGGAAAGGGCACGAAAAACCTTTGTGTTCCGAGATCCAATGTTTAGCTTTGAGAGATGCAAATACAAGTGTCAAAAGTTGTTCTTATTTTTAGAGGGAGTTTTACCGTGTTATTTCTCGGATAACGACGATTTTTCTCGGGTTTTGACTTGTTTTGGAAAAAGTTTGGATCTTTAGGAATTAATTCAATATGGAATTAGAACTCTTGAGGGGAGTTCTACCAGACGTATCGCAATCTATGAAACAAATAGAATATACCGAGTTTTTAATTCCTAAGTAAGTTTTACCGGTCCGAGTTTTGAAAACAGGATTTTATCCGAATGGTAATATACTTACTCTTCTGGTTTTGCAAATGGTTTTATCAGGGTCTTTTGTTTTGAAAACGGTAGACTATTTGTAACTTGGCAATAAGTTTATTCAAATAAAACGTGGACAAAACATCAGAAATAAAACAAGTACACAGATATTTAATGTTTAAATACTAGAAGAGACTTTCTTTACCTTCTCGACGAGAATAATAATAAGAAAGAAAATATAATACGGCAGAGAGATCTCCGGCGATAATAATCTTTTCCTTCTTCAGATATTTTCGAGAATTCGATTCCAGAGACGGGACACGTCGAGTGTCGAGAATAGATTCGATAATTCTTCAGAAATAAGACGAGAATCGAGAATGCTTGTGAAAGACTAGAAAATCAGATATAAGCCAATAATTCTTCAATCCCAAATTGCTGTCTTGAACCCCTGGGGGCTGTTGGCCTATTTATACTGCTTGGGGGAAGATTGTCGCGACACTTCTCCAAATGGGGCATATGTCGCACGACAAACGGCTGAAGTGATCTCTCTGACAGACTGATTTGTCAGAGAGTGGATGGTCGGGGTCAGAGGGGTTTGTCGTGCGATAAAGGAGTGATTGTCGCGTGACATATCAGTGATTGTCGCACGACATACTGATATGTCGTGCGACAATCCCACTCAAAAACAGGTTTGTTGGCCAACAAAACCTTTCGGGGTAGTTTAGGGTGCTCGGGTGGGTCCCGGACTCCAAAAATAGTAGTTCTCGAAAGTCGTTAGGGTTCTTGCGGGGGTCACGGATCGGGGTGTCTACACATTTAAATGAATTTCAGTAATGAAATATACCCACTGTTCCTGGAAATTTTGGAATTTGGAACTCCAAAACGGTGTGGTTGTGTAGAAAATTTTACGACGATCGTTTAATAGGTGGATCATCAAAAATGGCCAAGAAATGAAGAAGTAATGATTGAAATATAAAAGCACAAATTTTTAAGGTTCTACGCGGGATTCTACAAAAAATTCGAATAAAAATTATAAATTAAGCATGTATTTCAATCATCAATCACATTCAAACACATAATTAACTAACAATCTAAGCATTAGTGAACATTAATTGAAAGTAACTAAGAAGAAGATTGAAAGAAACTTACAGTTACGTAGATTATCGAAAACTATGATGCCAATATTATTTAACTCCGTCTCTTCTTCAATACAAGCGAAAAGGAAAAATGAAATATAAAAGGAAAACTCTCTCTAACTCTCCCTGGAATTCAGAAATTATTGAAGAAGATGTCGTCTCTAAAGTGTCGATTGTGCTTTCAAAACCATAAACCTAAAAACCATCGACACTTTTTTCAAAATCCAAAAGCTAAAAATAGCTTTTATCGTCTATCAAGTTGTTGGCTCGAGAGACTAAGTCTTCCAACTTAAATCTTGTTGGGCGCGGGATTTGAACACAACCCGACTGTGTTGTCAAAACCTTAAACCTTAAACCTAAAAACCATCGACACTTTTTTCAAAATCCAAAAGCTAAAAATAGATTTTAGCATCTAACACTGGACTAAGTATGAGTAGAGAGCTGGTCACTTGCCATCTAAGCTAAGGACCCCATCGATAAATATTTGCACTATGAATTTTTGTATTCTTTCGCGCTCAAACCCGATCCACTGGCGCACTGATCGAATTTCTGTAATAAATTTGTACTCCAAACTCCAATTGATGCAAGGTTTTCGCCTACACATAGCTAACTCAGATATTTACAACTTCTATTTCTGGAGTTTTGTTCAAATTATGTACGGATAAATATCATAATTGGCTAGAACAGAGGCATTGCTCGCAATGAATCTCTTCTTCATTCAAAAATTTCCCGATTTGATTAAAATGACTCTTCTTTGCTTGGGATTGCTCTATTGGCTTCTCTTAATCTCTTCCATCAACTCCCTTCATACTTGAGCTTTGGATTTTCTTTCGGTTCACCTCTTGAACTCAATTCAGCTCCGAATTTGACAGGTAATGACTAACTTTGGGAGAATTTTCTTTTGGATTCGTTCTTATTCATTTTTAACATGTAAAAAGGTTATAATGCACTAGAAACAAACATACTATCCTATTTCATGATTAAAACTCAAATCCTAACAATTTAGGATAATTAGAATCAAATTCATGCACATTAAGCCACCTAAATGTGTATAGAAATGCAATATTTTGGCTTAATCAAAGCCACTGGGAAGTGAGCATGATATCTATTCAGGAAATAAGATGCGCTCACATGTGGAGGCTATAAGAATATGCTACATGACTTTAAGTAATGGTTTTGTTTTAGAATTACAAAAGACTTTTTATGTTCCAAGATGGAAGATTACCTTTAAGATTGTAAGCTACTAATGAGAGTTGATGACTTGACCACCAAGATTTTAGAGCTTTTATCCAACACACACCAAATTCCAAATGAGAAGATGAAGAAAATGACAAGTCTTTGCCAATTTCAAGCTCAATTTACAATTCCACCAAGATTTTCCTCCAAATTCACCAAATTCACCTATATCATTCTCTCTCTAATGAGCTCTCAAAGTTTATTAAGTGTATCCCGAGTCTTCCAGGTCAAATTGAGAGAAAATGTATAAATATCTCGAGTTAACAGCTTAAAAGTTGGTCAAACTATGCTTTCTCAGGACCATGAGCAATCACGCTTTCATGCTTTTGGTCATGCCTCTTAAACAAACTACACTGATTTGTTTAAATATACCATGATAGATCATGCCACCTACAGCCACACTAATTTTTGTCTTCTAACCTCAATTTTAACTTAAACACAATTAAAGCAAAACTTAATCCAACAAGATAATTATGGGGTGTTACATACTATATTTACAATAGTTATTTCTCAACCATGAAAAAAATATAAAAAAAAATAAGTTTCTATGTTCTTTGAAACTTGTAAAAGTTGTTGTTTCTGCAACCTATAATTAATAAAAGGGCAATTTAGACTTAGGTACTCCCATAATGGGCTAAATTAGACTTAGGTCCTCTTTTGTTTCAAAATTAGAGTTTGGTGCAAATTTCGTCAACCTCTGTCCAAAATTAACGGACACTTGATTTACGCATGCTTTTAACCCACAAATGATAGGATATACCAAAAATGCCCTCATGCTCTTGACCCATCTTCTTCTCCGATGTGTATTACTCTCTTCCTTTCTAAAACCTCCATGGAAGAAAAATCTTCCAGTAAACAAGAAAAGTGAAGGACTGGATGGAGAAGAGAAAAATTCCATTAAACCCACACACATACACACAACTTTATCTCTCTCTCTCTTAAAAACATAAAATTTCTACTACCAAAACAATAACTCTTCACTTAACTCTTCCCTCCGCCCTCTATCTCTAAAACTCTGTTCTCTCTCCAAATTTCCCCAATTTATCACACTACCTCACATTCAGAACCAACAAAACCAACCTCTACTTCCTCGCAATCACCATCACCTTCTACTCTGCTTTTTACCTCATCGGAATTTGGAATCACATCGGCTCCATAGCCGGAATCTCTATCACCTTAGTCGTCTCCTACAACCCAACCCTAAAAAACTCCGACCTCCACCCTCAACACCACCTTCACCCTCCATCCATCATCAACACCGTATCCACCTTCGATCTCCAGCTTCCATCCATCATCAACATTGTACCTCCTCTTCCATTTCGGATCCGGTTGAGCCGTTTGAGTTTGAGGGGGATGGGAGAGGAAGGGGGACATAATTCTCTTATCTCTCTGTTTTTTTCTTTATTTTTATTTTTTTAAAGAATTTGATATTTTTGAACTATGGTTAGGTTAAATTAAATTGAACAGGGTTAAATTATGTTTAAGTTTTAATTGAGGTGGACGGAATTGCACCCAAGTCTAATTTTGGAACAAAATAGTACCTAAGTCTAATTTCGCCCATTATGGGAGTACCTAAGTCTAAATTGCTTATGATTTAGAACTTCTTTATAACCTATATTAAAATTTATCAATGTAAATAAGACACTTGATTTTGAGTAACTTCCACTGTAATTTCTAGAACTGGATCAAGGAATATTAAAAAGAAGCATTTTGCTTCAACTTATTATTATTATTATTATTATTATTATTATTATTATTATTATTATTATTATTATTATTATTATTATTATGATTATTATTATTATTATTATGCCTAAATCTAAATGAAGCTTTTCCCATTTACTAGAATTTTTTGATGTGAGCCACTTGAATCACCTTGTAAGAATAAAAAAAAAAAACATAATTATATGATATTATGTTTGAACACTAAAAAACCATTACTTTAACAAGAGGATGCACCCTCTAAGAATTGAAGAAAGTAAAATCTTAATGACTGTCTTGTCTAGGTAGATTCTAGGGTTTTTATCAAAAACAATTTGAGATTTAATAAGCGGGATTAAAACCCTAGGTCTAATCAATTTTACTATTGTCAAAATCATGTGTTGTGTTTTCTAACAATTTATATCAAGCAATCAATCACATAAAAGCAATCCACAATATAAGGAATTTACGAGGTATCCCTACTTACTAGGAATAATCATTGGGACTAATCGATAGTTTTTCACTATGATCAAAACGAAATTACAAACTCGATGACTTAAAAAAATTGCTTCTTTACAATTTACGCAACAATCTGGTAAATCCATTGAACATAGAATCCTACCGCAGCTGGCTTGGCATAGCGTTTCCCGCTTTTCGGCTTATCCGTCGCCTCCCTATATGCACTTGATCACAATCCTTCACCCATATTTGTAATCTCTCTTATTGCAAGCTAACCACTTTGTTCAACCCGTCACCAATTACAATCGAAGACACTCCCACAGGACCGTAAACGTTTGAAATCTTAGTTCTTAAATTTGAAGAACAATGGATCTCTATGGCATGTAAACAAAATTTAGGTAGTATCTGAAAACTGTCAAAAATTGATTATAGCATTTGGATATTTTTTACCTCAAAAAACTCTCTGGAATCGTGTGTTTTTGACCATAAACAATAATTATATTTATAGAAAAAATACATAGTCAAATTTTTTTTAGAATAAATTAAAAATATTAGAAAAAATTATAATAAAAATACATGCCTAAAATTTAAGCGCTGAATTGGTACGTAAAGAAAAGAGTGTGAGCTAGTATAAAATCTTGGAAAACAATTTTGTGGGCTAAAATTCCGCCAGACCGGTACACATAGGATTAGTGTGCCGGTCCACCACATAAATTGTGCACAGCTGCTTTATTTGCTGCTTTATACGTGGCATTACAAAGTAAATGAGTTTGGCCCATTAATTATGGTGGGCGCTATTCGCATACCACTTTTTACTTGGTTTCAATCCAATATTAAAAAAGCCATTAAGTGTCTATTTGCAGACCACTCCTTCCTCCTTTTACCCAGTAATTATATACCCTAAAGTTAAAATTAACCTTCCTAGTTACATATTATTAACTTATAATTACTTTATAAAATTCAAATGGAATTAAATGTTCTTTCACGTTTGATTTCTCCTTCAACCGATCAACCAATTAAGCCAAACTCGTTGCACTCCCTTTTCCTTCTCCTCTTCTTAAGTGAAATGAACAAAAACTTCCATTGATTGAAGAAAATCAAGCACTAAAGCAACACTTTACGAAAGCAAGTAAGAAAACCTAAACTCATGAATAGTAGTTTGGACACCATAGAGCTAAAGAGGAAAGATAATGAAGAAGCTAAAGGTGATATACAAGTAAAGGGTGATGAAGGAGAGGTATGCTTAGTGTTTTGTATGTCATTATGTTTATTTTTTTCATATTTAAGCAATGAATACATACACAACACTTTAAACATTGAACAGAGCATATGTAACTGGAAATAAGGTGACAGTCGCTTGACATGGAGTGAAATATAATAGTTCATTTGTTCGAAATGTAGCAAAACAGGGTAATTTTGCTGTCATGTCCACTCGCTGGACATCACTAGATAGTTATAGCCCGTAACTCGCTCCATGATAAGCGACTTTTAGAGGTATACTCACTAGACATGTAGCGAGCAAAACCAAATTGTTTTTGGGTGTTCATTAACTTGAAAAAATGCTAGGTAATTTGGTATTACAAGAGTTTTCATTGGTTAATAAACTAATCTTTAAGTAATTCCATTGTTTTAGGATGTCTATTGCCTTGTCTCTAACATTTGAGGAAATTTTCAATATCTCAATCCCGATTTCCTAGAATTAAAGACTTGTAATAGTGGTGAAGCAAGTGTTGATGGTGGGGATGACCAATCTTTAGAGGATATGATGGCTCTAGATGCAATTTATTGTGGTGACTATAAGGTTGATGTTGATGACCATAATTTCGACGGCGGTGACTAGCCCCTCCTCCTTTTCATTGATGACCATAATTCAGATAATGATAAAGCTATAAAAATTGATGTTACTCCAGTTTTTGTAACAAACGAAGTAAGTTTACTTTATAACTTAATTACAATGCCCTTAATGATTTTCTTAATATGAATTTCCTCAATAGTAGAATATGTTATTAATTTGTTGTGTATAATGTTTATTTGTCTAGGTTTTTCCTTCTCGCTATAGTTTGGTCGATTGGTGTCAAAGTCAAGGAAGAGGGATAAGAACTGTAGTCGTAATTATGAAATCCGACCAAGGGGGTGATGCTGTGAGTAGGCGTCTTAGGCTATATTTAGGGTGCGAAAGATGTGGGAAAGAAGAGAGAAAGCCTCCACAGTGAAAACCATTTACAATGCAAAGGACAATTTGAGAACTCATGAAATGGAAGAAAGGACCACCATATAACAATTAATGAAGGTTTTAATGGAGAAGCACTATGTGTATTGGCATTGGAATGATGAAATAATCGAAGAGTGACATCAACTGCTACAACGTTCTCAATTGCACGTTGTTTTTTGCATATAGAATTGGAGGATAATTATAAGTGGGCTCTTTCAAAGTTGAAGTTGTTATTTGCCGCGCACAAAAGTGTTTGATACATTTTTTTTGGTATGAATGACAACATTTTTATCCTTGTATGTGAAAGGTCCTTGTAATATAGTCTTTTTTTATGCGAATATGTATCTTTTTGTCACATAGAAAATGTTTGATACATTTATTTTTTTGTATGAATGACAACACTTTGATCCTCGCATGTGAAGGTTCCTTATAATATAATTGCTTTTAAAGATACATAATTTACTATTGTCATGAGTGTGTTTGATTTACTTTCCACTTGGAACACAACGTAAACCTCACTCATCAGATAATGGCTGAGAAAGTGAGCCTTACTCGTTTGACATCCGTATTCTGGTTGCACCATAGTCACTTCATGTCTAGCGAATAATATACTCATTAGATGTCAAACTTAGTAAATTGGACAGTAAGTTTTATTCATTCTAGTTGCACCCCATCCACCCAATGTCTAGCGATAAAGTAAGCCTTACTTGCTGGACATCTGTCTTTTGGTTTCACTATATTCACCCAATGTCTAGCGAGCATTATCACTTTAGGACATGGGCTCAACAGATTCTTCTTCTAATATTAGTAATGTAAGTAAATTACTCTTCTTCTTCTTCTTTGCAATAATTAGGATAATAAATTAACAAGAAATAAATGATCAAAACATGCATGGCAGTATTTTTAATATCCAAAAATGGTACTTAGATAGTGTAATACATTAAGCCTAACACATGTACCAAATCCAAAGCAAATACATTAACAAAAAAGAAGTACCAAACATAATTACATTAAGCCACACTACAAGAAATATGACCTTTGCCGGCGCGTTACTTGAAACGCGTCAGAAAAGATTGTCTATACTAACGCGTTCTAACCACACACGTCGGTATAGTCATGTTGTAATACAGCCCGTTCCGAGTACTTTTACTAGCGCAGTTAGACGCGGCGTTAAAAATTACATCAATTTTTACCGGCGCGTTTATATTAATGCGCCAATATAGAGTGTTCACGTAAACTTTTGCTGGCGCGTTTGTGTTGATGCGCCATTATAGAATAAAAAAATTGGCGCTCACTTCCCGGCCCTTCTTTTTTGGCCGAAATATTTATTTTAATTAAGTAAATACTTAACCCATAGCTCCCTCTCTGGCTCTCTCTCACAACGTACGCAGGCGCGCTCTCGCTCTCTCTCTCTCTCATCTCACACATCGCGCTCTCTCCCTCTCATCTCACACAAAGTGGTCGCTCTCTCTCATCTCGTCTCCGCCGCCGTTGAACCACCCACAATCGTCCCCGGCTTCATCTGATCTTCACAGCCTCAGCCACAGGCACATCTCCATCTCAGGCAACAAAAAGGTAAAAGCCCCAATCTTATAAACCCCCAAATTTATAAAGCCCCAAATTTCAGTTCATTTTTTATTTTTATTTTAGACTTTGATTTAGTTTCCTTGATAAATAGATGGTGTTTTATATATGAGATATATATATAGAGGGTGGGTGCTTTGGGGTTAAAATCATATGTGTGTATATAAACTCCATAGCCATAGGGGTATATGCATTTACTGATATGCTGATCGGGCTTTTACATGCTTGCGTGGACATGTGTGAATTCATCCATTTTTGTGAATCCATGGTTATCATCTTGCGGAAAATTTTAATGATCAATAGACCAATAAAATGAATCATATATGCCTAGTTTCTCTTAGTTTACCAAGTATCAGTAATTTTGAGTGTTACATAACATAAAAAATATAGATATTTTTTTTGTTTTTATTCCCTCCTAGATAGAAAAACATATCCCTTGCTTGTAGGGATTTGCTTGCTCTGGATTGGGTGTCCTCTCCTCCCCGGCGACATCCTCGGCTTTGTATTGCAGCTTTAAGCCGCCTTAGTCTGTTTTTTTGTTTTCCTTTGTATGTTTTTTTTTGTTTTGCCTTTGTCTTTTGTTTTGGTTTTCGGCTTGTTTCCAGTTAATAAAAAAAAAAAGAGTCAGGCTATTTTTTGAAGGGGATAAATTCCAAGAGGTGCCCCTCTAAAATTTTATTAATATCAAAAATTTATCAGGGTTTCACTAAGTTAAAAGTAAAATTGGTCCGGCCAGTAATTAACCAGTATTAATTTGTGATTGTCTTTTATCCCTGACAGTAAGAAGATAATTTAAAATGAACAACGCGCACGCACAAACCACACATTAAGAACTCTTTTTTTTATTTGAGTAGACAATTATTTCTGGGCTTTCAGATTGATTTGAGCTATTACCTGGGCCAGTAGAATGTTTGTTAAGAGGGATGATGATTGAGAGTAAGAAGGATACAAGAAAGAGTACAAAAAAATTGAATTCAGTTCACTATACTACTCATACTACTACTACTACTACTACTACTACTACTATAAACTATAAACTATTGCTTTTCCTTCTTACTTGTTTATTAATTGGTTTCTATTTTGTAATTTGATCAAAATTAACTATTGATCAATATATATATATATATTTTTGACATAATCAATCTACCATTTCTTTTTATTTTTTTAAAAAACAAGTTGTATTTTAGATTATGTATTTAGTTCAAATTAATGTTTTCGTGAGAAGTATAAAATTAATGAGATTATAAATTTGAGATGGAGGGAATAGTTGGAACTCTTGTTATACCTACCAATTTTCTTAGGCTCACAAAAGTTTGAAGTTACCTACAATTTTTGTTTTTTGTGTGAAAATTTCTGATTCTGTTGTTGTTGGGGATATTAGTTGTTCAAACCCACTACTCTGCTAGCTGCTGCTACCGCCAGTGTTCGGAGATTGAAATGGGGATTGGGGCTGATTCTGAACAAAATTGGAATTAGTTGTTATACAACTCCAATTTGATTCCACGCTCTCTTTGTCCAATTCCAATTCCAAACTCTAAAACTAAGCAGAAAAAAGCATTAGTACCTGTTGCGTTCAACACTTCGTTCATATCATTACACAATAGGGGGTAGGATAAGAAGTATCAAAATGCGGTTATTTTCGAGTTCTCAAAATAAATTACAGTGCATTCAACACCAAAAGAATAGTGACCATGTGGGTGCATTCAACACCAAAATGCGGTTATCTCATAATACTTAAAGTTGATTAGAATAATATAAAAGTTTATATAGTTTCTTTATAAAGCGTGCTTATTAAATTTTTTGATTTGGACTTCTCTGATTAGCTATTTGGTTACTTGTATTGAGATTTATATAGAAAAATAAGTTTGTATAGCTATTTGGTCATCTTTAGTTTTAATTAAGTAATATTCTGGTACCTACTTGGTTGTTAAAATATTATGGTGTATATAAAAGTTTGTATAGCTTATTTGTTTATTTCATTTAACAGATATGTTATATTTTCTCAGTAGTGTTTTAATGCTTTTGGGCTTGCAGTAGTCTAATATACATATATAATTATTATTTTTTTGTCTTTTTCTATTCAGAATGTAATGACACAAATACGAACTTCCCAGCCAATTGAGTTTACTAGATTTGTTGAGTCTGGTGATGAGGTGGCTCAGCCGAAAGACATGGAGATTATGACACAAGTTTTAGGTCCTTGATCACGCCATCATAAGGGATGTAGTTCTATGCCAAGGCTTAAGGCAATTGGAGGTAGTCGAGCAGCCAGCAGCAGAGGCATCTATCAGGATCACGAGAATGACAAAATTATTGCCATTCTCAAAGAACAAGTGGCAAGTCAAGCAGAACAACCGACTACTCAAGCAGAGCAATTGGCTGCTCAAAATAATATACTAAATGAACCGAACGATGTCCTAACTCAATTGCAAAAATTCATACCAGGATTTTAGTATCAACCTTCAAGTGCCACTTCGAACAATCTCTCAAATGATTAGGATATTGTTTTTGTTACTTTTTACTATTTTAACTATGTTTTGTTTATTTTGTATTAATTTTTAAGACAAAACAATATGTATGTTACTATGGTATTGATAATTTATCCAACATATTATTTTGATTATTGCGATATTGGTTCAGCCTATCCTTTTCTATTAATATTAAAAAAAATTATTTAGTGCATTTGTATTTATATTTAATTTTTATATAAAAAAAATAAAAATATCTTTTACCTATGCTGGCGCATTTTTCATAAAGCGTCAGCAAAAGTCATTTCCTCAATTGCGATTTTAAATTTTACCGGTGCGCCCAATGCGCCAGCAAAAGTGACTTTTCCCGGCGCGTTTGAAACGGGTCACCAAAAGTGATATTTACCGGCACGTTCGACACACCAGCAAAAGTGATCTTTCCCGGCGTGTTTGAATTGCGTCAGTAAAGGTGATCTTTCCCGGCGCATCCAACGCGCCAGCAAAAGTAGTATTTCCCGGCACGTCAGGAATGCGTCACCAAAAGTTATTTTTACCGGCGCGTCAAACGTGCCATTAAAGGAACAAATGCGTCGGTAAAAGTATGCTTTCAAGACACGATATCATACACTTTCAATGGCGCTCTACTTTTTCCCAGCGCATTTTTGGGCCACTAAAGAAGACTTTTGCCGACGCGTTTACTTTTGCGCCGGAAAAAGTCAGTAAGTTACTTTTACTGACGCACTTTTGCTGGCGCTCTTTGCCGGCGCGAAAACGCTTCGCCAAAGGTTGATTGACTTTTGCCGACTCGTTTTTAGTACTTTTGCTGGCGCGTTGATGTGACACTAAAAGTCTTCATTTTTGTAGTGCCAAATGCAACTACATTTTCATAAAAATAACTACTTTGTTTTCTTTGGTAGTGGGCCTTTGGCTTTTCTGGAGGATCTGCGTGCTAGCGAGACTTCTGTTGTACTTGCAGTCTCTGTCGGGATATCCTCATGTCTCTTCTTTCGCCTGGTCTCTATCGGGGCATCCTTATTGTCTTGCTCCGATTTAGTTTTTCTTGCATCCTCAAGCATATTATATGTCTCTTTCACAGCTTCTACAAATACGATGTGGACATTAAACAAAAGCAAAAGTCCTTTAATAGAAAAGGCACTCTATAATGGGGCCATTGGTTGTTCCAGTTACTCAACAAATTAGAATTTCCTTCTTATAGTTCCAAGTGAAAACCATTTTCAAATAGAGCAAAACAAATACAACAGGGAAATCATAAAGAAGCAAAAGTCCTTTGAAAGAGAAAGCACTCTATAATGGGGCCCCATGGAAGCTAATGGAGACATGATTACATGAAATGCATTGCTTTTGTATGAAAAACCAAATAAACCAAAGAAACATGCATTTAACATGTTCCCAGCTAATGGTGTATGTTCCCAGATAAACTATAAGTAAGTGACAACTCGTTGGACATCAGTAAATAGTCATAACATGTAACTGGCTCCATGATAAGCGAGTATGAGATGTATAATCACTAGACATGTAGCGAGTAAGACCAATTAACTGACTACTAGCATTTTCTTGAAGATTTTATGTTAAAAAGTGCACAACCTCATTCCCAGTCAAAAAGTGCACAACCTCTTTCCCAATAGAAACAATCACAATATTGAAAATTAAATCGGTATGATAAATATTGTTATATATTCTTGACCAAATCACTAGAATCTAAACAATAACCATAAATAGAAATCACTAGAATCTAAACAATACCCATAAATACAAATCACTAGGTTAAAATGTAAAACTTACTTAGTTCATGATGTTGAAGACGGAAACAGCGAGATGGTGATGCCGATAGTGAAGTAGTTGAAGGATGGTGCTTGTGATGAACACGAAGATGAAGAACGGGTGAGTCTGTGAGGAGGAGTAGGTGAGAGAGGTTAGTGTGAGGGAGAGAATGAGAGAAGAGATCATGTGTGCATTCCTTTGAAAAGGGAGAGTGGGTTTTCTCCCTTATTTTTAATTAAATTATTAACTTAATTAACTTATGAATTAATGTATTTAATTAGTTAATTACTTTGTGTAATAGTGGGAGTGGTGGGAGTGTATTTGGAGTGGTAAAGAGAAATCAATGATACTTTTGGAGTGTTTCTAAGCAGTGGAGTGAAACCAAGTAATAGTTGGAGTGCGAATAGCGCCCACCTTAATTAATGGTGTGCTCAATTAAAGAAGATGACAGGTGGTTTTTAAAAACAAATGGGACTTTGACTTCTCCACTTTCTCCCTTTTTAATTTTTTCTTTAATCAAATTATTTTCTTTAAAAATTCTTTATTTAATTTAATTAAATCTTTTTTTTTTTACTTTATTTCGCCGTATCAAATCCGTTTAGATTCTAATTTGACTTAAATTTCAAAAGCAACTTTATAAAATATTTTAGACATTAAAAAAATAAGTTTTCTCAATAATTTTGTCGATAAAACTCTTTGGATTTCAATGAAACTCGGTAAAAATACTTTTAGAATAAATTTGATTTAAAAGACTTTTAAGTTCGAATTTAACGCTCAATCCACCACCTATATTTTTGAATCAAACCAATTAATCAATTTATCTTAGGTCCTGAATTACGTATGATGAATGTGGTAAGTTCGGCGAACTTCTGTTGATGTCGTATCTTTAAATCTTTAATTCGACTTCAACAATTACAATGGATAAAAGTGTTTTTGGCATCGGAATTAAGTCACCTAAGAATATAAACCTAACAAGAACTACTTGTTTTACATGACAACAAAAAAGAGAACATCAAATTAAGTAATGATATTACAAAAAGATATCCTTCATTAAATGATGATATACAATCATTTCTTGAACTATATAGTTTGTTTTAAAATTTTGGGTTGATTTTAGCTAAGAAATTTCTCTGTTAAATTGATAGTCTCACTTAATACTTACAATTAATTTAATAGTGGGAGTATACGATTATGTTCTTCCTTTCACTTATACAAGTGAGTTCTACTAAAGTCTTAAACTTTTGGTTCATTTTGTTATAACTCCAAAATTCACTTTAAATTATCTTTTTTCATTTTAAGGCTTATATTCTTATCTTCACTTACAAGGGTGAGTTATCATTTTCCTATTTTGACAGTTAACTTTACATTTTCTAAGAAGCACATTAATTTCAAAACATTTACCTCCTTGTCTTTGCCCCTCTCTATCGAAGCAAAGGACTTGCTGCCTTCGCCGATCACTTCCACCGAATGGTCATTGGCAAAAGACTTTTGCCCTTCCATAACTGGGGACTTAACATTTTAGGAGGGCACTGGCCCTCATCGGAAACTTTCTTTGAATCAACCTACTTGGAAGGCTGAGCAGGAGCCCTCAGCCTTTTGATTTTTGGCTCAGGCTTCTCGAATGTCTTTTCTTTGGGCCCACCCTTCCTTTTCCTTGACGACTTTAGCGCTAATTAGAATTACGAAGGCATCTAGGCGCAGTTTCGATCTTTTCGTCCAATCGGTTGGAAACATAAACCACCTAACTTCCTAAGTCAGTTGGTTCCTTAACCAACTGGAATAATTCTTCGGCTACTGATTGATGCTTCTTAGTCGAACTATCAGGGTAGGGCTCTTGGCGCCCTTGGATTTTTTGGTGGAGGACTTGAAGGTGGAAAGACCCTTATAGTCCTTGTATTCGTTCCAATTTAAATATTTTCCCTTACCCCTTCTCTCGATGAACTCCTATACATTCTCCTTCTTCCTTTACCAAAACTCCAAACTCTATGCAATTGTATTATTTTTTTGAGCTCTTATGCTAATATATTTAATAGACACTAAGGATGATATACTACCAGATTGGGAATTAAAGCCACCAGAGTAACTTACCCTAAAGCAAATTTGGTCATACTTCTACCATATGTCTGTTGCTCCTACTTTATTGCTAGTTAATATTGTTCATCTTCATCAACCACATTTTCTAGTTGTCAATCAATCTAACTGGGCTAATTCCCTTCGAATTGAACTTGGTTAACTTTTAGTCACCCACATTTTAAAAAGTTATGGACTCTTAGGGCCCGTTTGGTTAGAGTTTTTGAGTTAAAATTGTTGACTTTAAAGTCACTAATCTTGTTTTAATAATAATAATAACATTAATCTTGTGTAAGTTAACTAAGTTGTTATTTTAAGTAATAGCCACAAATATTCGTTTACACGTGGACAAAACCGACAAGCCGGAACCAAGAACACTCTTCTACAATGTTTACAAATCTCCATTATCTTACACCACACATCAACTTGATCAAAGTTCATTCACCATTACAAATCAATAAGGATCATAGACCAAAGCAAGTAAAGAATTGAAGAAACTTTCTAAAGTTTTCAAAGACTCGTTTTATTCATATTTGAGTGAGTACTTTAGAAATTATGTAAAGTTTCTTATTTGATCATCATAATAGCTCATACATTGTTTTAACATTAATAGTTTGATCAAATAAAAGTTTGAATCAAGATTCCCTCAAAAACCTCTTCGTAGCGAAAAACCGTTTTTGAAATAAATTCATTTTAAATTATGACGACCTTATTTTTGAGCTCTTCACTTTATAGGAATCTTAGGAACTCATATTTAACATTCCCCAAACTTTAAAATTGATTTTTGAGCTAATTTACAAAAGTGTGAAAAATTGAATTTTTGGACTTTTTGCCAGCAAGCCAGTGGGGACCACTAGTCGACTGATGGCCCATAAACTAGCCGTTGGATTTATGACTTTTTATCATTTTTGGTACCAAACCTCCACCAACTCCCTCTAAACGGCCATATGTTGTCCTAGACTATATATACACTATCTAAGATATATTTAAACACTCTTGAATCATTCTAACACTATTCTCTTCATCTATATTCATTACTCAAAGATTCAAGAACATTGCTTTGATCAATCATCATTATTTTGAGCTATAAATTGTTGATCAAATTTGATATCTCTTAGTGTGAGTTTAAATTGTAATCTTTAAACACTTGAGAGCTATTGTACATTGGTGTTTGTCACCAAAAATCTTATTCTTCAAATATTAAGAGAGGTTAATCTCTTAAAATAGCAAGAAGTTGTTCTTGTGTGAGTGTTGAGAGAAATCAACATTTGTAGAGTGTATTCACTTGTAGAGGTTTGATCTTCACCCGGAAGAGGATCAGTATTAGTGAAAATTCTCAGAGAACTATTCGAGCGCGGAAGTAGGGACTAACAAGTCGAACTGTGTGGACAAAAAGTCTTCGACTTCTATCGGTTTAATCTTTCTATCTCTAGATTTCTTATTAATTGCTATATTTTCCTTGTGCTTGGGATTGCTTGAGTTTTTTGCTGGATTGCTTGATATAGACTTCAAATATTTTTAAATCGGTTTTTAAAAATTCAATGAAGTTCAAAAACCCTATTCAACCCCCCCCCCCCCTCTAGGGTATTTTCCAACCTACAAAAATTTTTAATTTTTAATTTTTTTTAAGTCGAGTTTTTTAAGAACAGTTTTTAAAATCAATTTGTGTTTGGTACACTATTTTTAAAGTTCCACTATTGATATGACGGAAGAGCTTTATTAAAGTTGCACTGTTGATGTGAAATAAGTTTTATAATATCACTTTTTAAAATTTATTCCAAACATGATAATTTTAAAAATACATTAAAAAATTGGTTTATAAAGTTGAACCAACAAGGCGCTTATTTTTTTTTAAAGCAATTTACTTTTTATTTTTATCAATTATGTTATAGGGTGTGTTTGACGCGTTGGATTAATTAGAGAGTCGGATAGAATTATTTAATTCCATCCCGACGGGATAAAACAATCTCACCTCTTAGGTGGGATTTGTTAATCTCTCTCGATGAGATAAGAAGCTTTAGTGGGATAAATAATCCTCCCGGATATCCAATCCCTACAACCACCAAACATGATATAGGATTAAGTTATCCTATCCCACCCTCTTGTCCTGCCCATCAAACGGAGCCTTAATTTATCTTTTAAATATGTAAAAGTGAATAATGTATTTTTAAATATATAAAAGTAACACTCGAGTATTAATTTAAGACGTGGTGAATAACATATTAATAGCAATTTTTCTTGTTAATTTTTATTTTATTGGGACAAAAGTCTTTATAAAAATTGAAAGAAATAATTATAGTGGAATTTATTTATTTGTTTGAACAGAATTCTAGTGGGATTGCAAAGATTAAAAAAAAAGCAACAATTCTCGATAAATATAAATATCTGAAATTAAAGTATTTGTAAAGGATTTAGCGTGCGAACATCTAAATATATTTAGCTAATTACATGATAATGAATAAATGACGCTTAAACAAGAAGAGAAGCAAAAATGGTAGGAAACACATACACTTTTTAAAAGTGTATTTGTGAGTGTTGTATTTGTATTGGACACTGACATTTTACGAATACTTTTTGGATACGTGTGCAACATCTTTTTTCATGTGTCCATAACTTAAATATATAAATTTTGTTTAGGCCCGTGTTGGTTACTTTTTAGATACTCTTGGATGAATGTCCCTTTTTTTTTAACTCACTCGCTGTAATACTAATAGCAATTCATGTGTTGATTTAAATAATAATAATAATAATAATAATAATAATAATAATAATAATAAACAAAATCAAAATCCACGTATAACTTGGATTCCTACTCTAATCCAATTAAGACAACAAAAGTTGATGAGGTGGCACATTCTGATTGGACTGAATATGCAATCCACTAAAATTCACCCAGCCTATATATATATATATAACTCCAAGTCTCCTTTCTCTCATTCACAACAATCTTTTCTTAACCAACAAAAAATAAAGGGAGTTAATTAGTAGAGAAACATAATACATTAAACCAATACTTTTTCTCATCTTCCTTATTTCAGGTATTTAGTCTTAATTATTTATTACATTATTACTCAGTTATTTCAGGTATTTAGTCTTAATTATTTATGACTCGGTTGTTATTTGTTTTGATTAAGAGAAAAGAGTTTTTGCTATTCTTTAATATGAAATTTGAATGTTTTTTGTCATAACTCTACAAAAATTAATGATGGTGTGGATTACTTGTGCGGTCTTCCCTGCCAACCTCCAACAACACGTGGCCGCCCACCAACCCTGCCGCCGAGCTCATTGCTGGATCGGGAGCTCGGAGAAGACTTACCATGACCTCTTGAGGGAAGTGGATTTCTTGCCTGAGGGCCGATTTCGAACTACGTATTGTAAAACGCGAGCTGTGAAGCCCTTTCGAGCTACAAAGCCCTTTCGACGAGCTCGGGAATTCTCTCTCTCTTTGTTGTCGTCTAACCACTCTGCCAGAATGGGTGGCGAGGGCATGGGCAACTGTTACCTGCTCTGCAGAGCGAGCAGAATTTCTCTTACCTTCATTAAATGCACACCCACAACATTTAATGCATCGGAATTCATGGAGAAGCAAGGTCAGAGTTGGTATTGATGCAGGCATGGCTCCAGGCTCACTCCGTACACCCTGGCCGCGCGTTCTCCCAAGTGATATATATACCAGGGGCATTTACTCCCCTCAACAACCAAAAAAAGATAGGAGAGACATTTCACAACCGAGCTCTGTTGGTGGAAATTAGACTGGCATTAGCTCAGCTCCCTAATCTTACTGTAATATTAAGAAAGTGGAGCGATAAGAGAGACCTTTGTGAGTTTGTATGCTTGTAAATCTATTATTAATACAAAGCAAACCGAGCTCCATGCTCCAAGCTCCATTCCACAGGGGAGGAGTAACCCGTATCTTCGTACGAGGCTAACCTCCTCTATAGATCGTCGACTCTCCTAAATTCAGCACTTTCCTCTTCATTACCCTAATCATTGGTCATCACCGAATTGACTGCGTGGCGCTAAAAGTAACTTTCTAAATTTTAGCACCAAAAGTTTGGCGCCGTCTGTGAGAAAGAATAGTGTTTTTCTACCAAAGTCACGTACCTTTCTTAAAAACCGTATAACCACCTAAAACTTTGCTATGTCGTCAAGGCAAACTCAGCCAGACCCTGTATTGGCTATACAAGAACGGCAAGCTGCCCTTCAAGTCCGAATCGACAGACTCCTAGCCCAAAGGCAGAGCCCCCGAGACAGCAGCAGGAGCAGGTCATCCTCAGCCTCTGTGTTTGCTGCCATTCGCCTGATCCCTCCACGAGTCCCGGTCAGAGAAAGACTGGGGGGCCGTGGCAGAGGACTCAAGGGGAACCGCATCAGACCTGATGAGCTCGAATCCCGCCGCTCCAGCTGCAAAAGGTGGACCTTGTATGAAGAAATTCCAGTTTCACTCCCTCCCATACTAGCAAGGGACAAGCGGATCAACGTGATTCATCAAAGACGCCCTGATGAGCTTTCGCAACATTGGGGGCCTAGTGTCGGGCTACCTCTACCTCCGTCGGGAAGAATGACAGGGCGTGAGGCAGAGGCCAGACCCAGGGGGTCTGTTTTTGATAAGATCTCTCATAGAGAATCAGTCGAGGAGGTTGAAAGAAGACTGATGACCAAAATGGAGGCCCAAATGGCGAAAATGATAAAGACTGTGGGTCACATGGCCGGGAGCTCAGCGGCAGCCTTGGTGAGGGACGCCAGATCCCCATTCACAAACCACATTCAAAATTGCTCTGTCCCAAAAAAGTTTAGGCTCCTGGCGTTGGAATCATACGATGGAACCACTGACCCTGTGGGTCACTAGTAGCAGTACGGAAACATGATGGGGCTCCAGAACGTCCCGGATGATGTGGTGTGCAGGGCCTTCATCACCATTTTAAAGGGGGCCGCCAAGACATGGTGCAACAGTCTACTGCCAGGATCGATCTCGAGCTCTCAAGAGCTCGGCACCAAGTTCGTCTCACACTTCATGGGAACCAAGCCGCAGTCCAGAACCTCAACTCACCTGTTCACCATAAAACAGGGACCCACTAAAAGTCTGAAAGAGTACGCTCGTCGTTTTAACCAAGAAAGCCTCACAGTCACCAGCTTAAACGAAGGAGTAGCGGTGGCCGCCTTCATGGAGGGGGTAACCTCCCCATACTACTTTATAAAGTTGGCAAGAATGGCACCAAAGACGATGCCAGAACTCCTAGATGAGGTCAACAAACAGGTCGGGGTCGAGGAGACTTTACAAGGCAGAAACCTGGCAGGTCTGTCGGCCCTCGTATCCTCCTCCAAGCCCCAGAGAAGGGATAGCACTCCCCACAGCCAGGAGAGAGAAGGCAAGATAAGTAAGAAGGAAGCAGACAAAATCGAACCAAGGGATGGCAGGGCTCGCAAGCAATTCACTCCTCTGACAGCCCCCCTGGGGAAGTTTATGCCCAGCTAGACCCGGGGCAAATCCCAGAAGCTCGAAAAATGAGGACGCCTGAGGAGAAACGAGATACCACCAAGTACTGCCGGTACCACAAGGACCACGGCCACGAGACCGATAGCTGTTGGAAGTTGAAAGGAGAAATCGAGAAGCTCATCCAGAGAGGGCAGCTCAAGCAGTACGTTGACAAGAAGAAGGGGGCTCCTCCCGATATCAAAAGAAAGGCCATGGAAAACGAGATCTTTATGATAAAGGGAGGCTCCTCTTTCTTTGGAAATAACAATCGATCAAGAAAGGCCTACATTAGGCAGGCCAAAACTTCAAGCTCGGAGGCAAAATGCTTCGGATTTCGACCTGCCAAGATGGTGAAATAAGAGGTCAAAGAACTCGTTTTCAACGATTAAGACATGATCGGAGTAGATTTCCCTCACGATGACCCTTTGGTAGTAACGGCGATGGTGGGCAATCACAATGTCCATAGGATCCTCATCGACACGGGGGCCACGTCCAACCTCATGTACTACAGTGCCTTCAAGGCCATGGGCCTCACCACAGAGCACCTAACTCACTCCTCAGTCACCTTGGTCGGATTCTCGGGGGAGAAGACTCAATCTTTAGGAACAATCAAGCTCACTGTAACCTTGGGGACTGTCCCCAAAAATATCACCACAATTGTCAAATTTTTGATACTGGATAGAGCTCCCCATTACAATGCCATTCTCGGCAGAGGAACGCTCAATGAAATCAGGGCTGCCATCTCGACCTATATCTTGACCCTGAGAATCCCGACCCCTCACGGAGTCGGCGAGTGCAAAGGAAATCAGGCCGAAGCCCGAAGCTGCCAATTCGGAACAACACTGAAGGAAGTTAGGACCTCTGACATCATGATGGTCGAGGTGGAGAGCCCTGCATAAAAATGGGAGATAGACACCTTAGACCCCAGAGATGAAGAGAAAGAGCTCCGAGGCGAGCCGATGGAAGACTTAGAGAATTTCATACTCGATCCTTCCCAGCTAGACAGGTTCCTGAAAGTCAGCGATCAACTTTATGCAAAAGTTTGAGAGGAGCTCTGTCAATGCCTCCGAGCTAACGCAGATGTCTTTGCGTGGTCCCACGATGACATAAGGGGGCTTAACCCGAAAGTTATGGTGCACAGGTTAAATGTCGACTCCTATGTCACTCCCATAAGACAGAAGAAGAAAAGTTTCGCAGTAGAGAGGAACTTGGCCGCTAAGGAAGAAGTTCAGAAACTCCTCCGAGCTGGCTTCATTCGAGAAGTACAGTACCCGAAGTGGCTCTTTAATGTAGTGCTCGTAAAAAACTATAGCGAAAATGGAGGATGTGTGTGGATTTCAAGGACCTCAACAAAGCATGCCCGAAAGACAGCTTCCAGTTGCCTAAGATCGACCAACTTATGGACGCCACCACTGGCCACGAAATGCTGAGTTTCATGGACGCATACTCTGGCTATAATCAAGTCAGGATGGCTGCAGAAGATGAGGAGAAGACCTCGTTCGTCACAAACGAAGGCACATACTGCTACAAAGCAATGCCCTTTGGTTTAAGGAACGCGGGTGCAACCTACCAAAGGGTGATGAGTGCGCTATTCAGGGACCAGATAGGTCAAAATATGGAAGTCTATATCGACGACATGTTAGTTAAAAGCCTTAAAGCCGTAAGCCATGTGTCCGACCTCAACGAAGCTTTTGCCATACTCAGACAGAACGGCATGTCCCTTAACCCGACCAAGTGTGTTTTCGGAGTTAAAGGGGGAAAATTCTTGGGCTTCATGGTCACCCAAAGAGGGATTGAAGCTAACCCGGAGAAAATACAGGCGCTCGTTGACATGAAGTCCCCATCCAAGTCGAAAGAGGTCCAAAGCCTAGCAGGGAGAGTGGCCGCCCTCAACAGATTCATCTCTCGGGCGACTGACAAGTGCCATCCTTTCTTCAAAATGTTGCGAAAGGCTTTCGAATGGACCGAAGAATGCAAGTTAGCTTTCCAGCAGCTGAAGCAGTACCTTGGAACGCCACCCCTCCTAGGCTCCCCAAGAAAGGGGGAAGTCCTGAGCTTATATCTGGTTATATCACGAACGACGGTTAGCTCAGCGCTGATGAGGGATGAAGAGGGAGCTCAGTTGCCAGTATACTACACGAGCAGAGCTCTGCAAGCTTCTGAACTGAGCTACCCCAGATTGGAGAAATTGGCCTATGCTCTACTCATCACCTCTCGAAAACTAAGACCCTATTTTCAGGCCCACACCACAGACGTCTTCACTGACCAGCCGTTGCGAAGAATCCTCGACAGGCCAAAGCAGTCAGGCCGGCTGGCCATATATGCCGTAGAACTCGGGCAATTTGTGGTTAACTACATTCCACGGACCTCAATTAGGGGCCAGGTCGTTGCCAATTTCATCGCCGAATTTACTTACGATGAAGACCGAATTGAAGAATCACCAGAGCTAATACCGCTTGCAGACCCGAACACCTTAACCCCCGCCAATTCAATGAATTTGCTACTCAGAATACCCGTATGGGTCTTACACGCCGATGGTGCCTCTAACCTGCAAGGATCCGACGCTGGTGTGGTGCTGATATCTCCTGAGGCTAATGTCCTGGAGATAGCGTGAAATTTTTATTTAAAGCTTCTAACAATGAGGCTAAGTATGAGGCCATAATATCAGGCTTGAAGATAGCCAGCGATCTAGGGGCAAGGCAAATGGTGGTTTACAACGATTCGGCGGTAGTGGTTGGCCAATTACTCGGCTACAATATGGCAAAAGAAGATCGCATCGCCGCATACTTAGCAAAGACCGAAGAGGCGGCTCAGAAGTACTCCAACATAATCTTCGTCAAAGTCCCGCAAGTTCAAAACAATAAGGCAGACCACCTGGCCAAGCTTTCCACGACTTCGGACCTACCAAGTGGGGTGCACGTCGAATATCTGGAGAGGAAAGCCATAAATGAACCCATACAGCTGGACGTGGCTCCAGTACAGATCTGTAAATATTGGATTGACCCGATCTTGAATTACCTTATCGATGGGACTTTCCCTGAGGACAGAAATATGGCCAAGAGAATAAGATATATGTCTAATCGATACGTAGTCATTGAAGCAACGTTGTACAAAAGGGGATACGTCCTCCCTTTCCTGCAGGGGACATCCGAGAGCTCGGTCACTAGCGCTCAAAGTCGGCAGGTAGGGCTACTTCTGGCCCATTATCCTGCAGGATACTAAAGATCTGGTAAGGAGATGTGACAAGTGCCAGCGATTTGCCAACATTCCGCAACTTTCCTCAGAGCTCATGACTCCCGTCAGCAGTCCGTGGCCTTTCTCTCAATGGGGTATGGACATAGTGGGACCTTTTCAGCTGGGCAAAGGACATACCAAATTCGCAGTCGTAGCCATTGATTATTTCACTAAGTGGGCTGAGGCCAAAGTGTTGACAACCATTACCACCTTGAAGATCCAGAATTTCGTATGGAGAAACATCATCTGCCGTTTCAGGCTCCCCAAAGTATTGATCACTGATAATGAGAAGCAATTCGACTGCGTTCACTTCAGGAACTTCTGCGAAGGACATGGAATCGAAAATCACTACAGCTCACCTGTTCATCCCCAGGCCAATGGCCAGGCAGAAGTCACCAACCGAACGTTGCTGAACTCGTTGAAAAAAAGGCTTGACAATGCAAAGGGAAACTGGTCTGAAGAGCTCCCCACAATACTATGGGCTTACAGAACCACGATCAGAGGCCCAACAGGCGAAACTCCTTTCTCCCTGACCTATGGAACAGAGGCAGTTATCCCAGTGGAAATGGGGGTCCCGACCTACAGAATCAGCCACCATGACCTGACTCTCAATGAAAAAGACCTGATGGCCAACTTAGATCTTCTCGAAGAAAAAAGAGAACAAGCTTGAATCAAAGAAGAAGCATACAAGAGAGGCATGGTGAAAAGCTATAACAAAAGAGTTAAGCGCCGAAGTTTGAATGTTGGCGACCTGGCGCTCCGAAAGGTCACCTTGGCGACAAAAATTTCTGAGCATGGCAAACTCGCAACTAAGTGGGAAGGCCCCTATGTGGTCACTAAGGTCTGCAGGCCAGGCACTTATTATCTCAAAACTTTAGACATAATAGAGCTCATGAGGTTGTGGAACATAGAGCATCTCAAGAAATACTACCCTTAAGATAGGACATCCTGTACTTTTGATTCGAAAGAATGTAAGCGGAATATTTTACTAATGTACTTCGATATTTGTAACACACTCTGTTTAGTGAGTGTTCAGCTCGCCAGAAGCACACTCACACTCTGCTTACAAAAATCCTCTCACAAAGAGGTCAGTTTAGTGAGTGTTCAGCTCGACCAGAAGCACACTCACACTCTGCTCACAAAAATCCTTTCACAAAGAGGTCAGTTTAGTGAGTGTTCAGCTCGACCAGAAGCACACTCACACTCTGCTTACAAAAATCCTCTCACAAAGAGGTCAATTTAGTGAGTGTTCAGCTCGACCAGAAGCACACTCACACTCTGCTCACAAAAATCCTCTCACAAAGAGGTCAGTTTAGTGAGTGTTCAGCTCAACCAGAAGCACACTCACATTTTGCTCACAAAAATCCTCTCACAAAGAGGTCAGTTTAGTGAGTGTTCAGCTCGACCAGAAGCACACTCACACTCTACTTACAAAAATCTTCTCACAAAGAGGTCAGTTTAGTAAGTGTTCAGCTCGCCAGAAGCACACTCACACTCTGCTTACAAAAATCCTCTCACAAAGAGGTCAGTTTAGTGAGTGTTCAGCTCAACTAGAAGCACACTCACACTCTGCTTACAAAAATCCTATCACAAAAGGGTCAGTTTAGTGAGTCTTCAGCTCGACCAGAAGCACACTCACACTCTGCTTACAAAAATCCTCTAGTCCTCTCACAAAGAGGTCCGTTTAGTGAATATTCAGCTCACCAGAAGCACACTTACACTAATGGAGGCATGGCACTTGTTTAGTTTTTGACTACGTGGTGGGGGCATTTGATACTCCTATAGAGCTACTATATCTACAGAAGCTCATTCCACTATTTCTCGCACGTACAACGAAGACAAAAACAGAAACAAGGAATAAGAACAAAAAAGATAGCAACACTTTCCAACACCCAAATTATCATTTCTATTCTAGTGATAATAAGATTACATAGGCCCCAGATTTCTATACAAGGGAATCATCAGAATTACGAGAAATTACACAGGTCCTAAATTCCTATACAAAGGAGCTATTGCAGCTACTGTTTATCACCATCGCCAGTTTCTGCTCCGAACTTCGTGGGGGAAGGGACACCAGTCTCCCACTTGGTGAGAATGTCAGGCTCCTCGGCCCGTATTAACTGCAGTACGGCAAGGGCGTCGGTCCTCCTTTCTGCAATCTTAAACCCTAGCTCGGGAGTCATCTCGACCTCTGAAGGAGCCTCTAACACCTCGAGTTCCTCAGGTCTCTACAACGCCCACTCCTTGCACTTGTAAAAACTAGTTATAAAGGAGTCAGAAATCCTCAGTAACGGCCCCTCAAAGTTGCAGAAGTCCTCGACGGCTTGAGCTCTTAATTCAGGGAGGGATTCCTTCAGCCCGTTTAACTCCTCCTCCAGATTAGAGAGTCGGACTTGTGTGCTTCTAAGGGCCTCCTCAGCATCTTCCCTCTTCTTTCGCTCTGATTCAGAGGATTGTTGAGCCGATTCAGGTGGCCGCCCACCAACCTCCAACAACACATGGCCGCCCACCAACCCTACCGCCGAGCTCATTGCCGGATCGGGAGCTTGGAGAAGACTTACCATGACCTCTTGAGGGAAGTGGATTTCTTGCCTGAGGGCCGATTTCGAACTACGTATTGTAAAACATGAGCTATGAAGCCCTTTCGAGCTACGAAGCCCTTTCGACGAGCTCGGGAATTCTCTCTCTCTCTCTGTTGTCATCTAACCACTCTGCCAGAGTGGGTGGCGAGGGCATGGGCGACTATTACCTGCTCTGCAGAGCACGCATAATTTCTCTTACCTTCATTAAATGCACACCCACTGCATTTAATGCACCGGAATTCATGGAGAAGCAAGGTCAGAGTTGGTACTGATGCAGACATGGCTCCAGACTCACTCCGTACACCCTGGCCGCGCATTCTCCCCTGTGATATATATACCAGGGGCATTTACTCCCCTCAACAACCAAAAAAAGATAGGAGAGACATTTCACAACAGAGCTCCGTTGGTGGAAATTAGACTGGCATTGGCTCAGCTCCCTAATCTTACTGTAATATTAAGAAAGTGGAGTGATAAGAGAGACCTTTGTGAGTTTGTATGCTTGTAAATCTATTATTAATACAAAGCAAATCGAGCTCCGAGCTCCATTCCACAGGGGAGGAGTAAGCCGTATCTCCGTACGAGGCGAACCTCCTCTATAAATCGTTGACTCTCCTAAATTCAGCGCTTTCCTCTTCATTACCCTAATCATTGGTCATCACCGAATTGACTGCGTGGCACTAAAAGTAACTTTCTAAATTTTAGAACCAACAATTAATATAGGCTATCATGTTAATGACGCAATTGTGACTTTACCAGAACAAAATAATGTCTTCGAAAGTTGTATCATATCTTTCTAAAATTGCACATTACTAACAATAGCACTACCCTTAATTTATCGTTCATAATTTTTGTAAAAAGTTAAAATAATGTATAGCATGCATGTATATAGGAAATACATAATATATTTTGTTTTCTATTCTTGTTCTTTGTTGCTTTTTTAAGTTTTATTTCTAAAATTGTACATTGTTCTAACAATAGTCATAATTGCAATGCCAATATCACCACTTTTTGTTTATCGTGCACAATTTTTGTAAAAAGTTATATTGTGATATATATTAATTATTACAATGAACTTAAGCCGCATATGTAATAATGTATATATAAATACATGAGATAAATTACATAATTTGTTTTCCCATTCTTGTTATTTGTTGTTTTAATTTTAACTCATGTTTTTCATATAGAGAATTGCAATAAAATAATTGGATTGAGTTTCTTTCTTTCTTTCTTTTTTTCTTTCTTTCTTTCTTTCTTTATTTCTTTCTTTTGTTTAGTAGTGGTCATAGTTATGCATAAAGATTTATAATAAACTTCGATTTCAAAAGTGGTACTGAATTATGAAGAAAATTCATCCAATAAAAGATGGATTTAACTCCTTTGAAAATTTAAATTAAACAGTTATTTAAAAGTTGGAAGAGGAGTTTTTACAAATTTAATAATATAAATTCTAATTCTAGCGCCATAATCGTATTTTAAGGTTGATGCCAAAAGTTTGTGGTAGATCTAGTATCGGAACATTGAGTTCTAGATAGTAATTCAAGTACTGGATTTGTAACGATGAAAACAAATTTCCATAATCGTATTTTACAATGAACATTGAGTTTTTACAAATTTAATAATATAAAATCCACCTTAGGGTTTTTTATTCATGGCAAAGCAAGCGTTCTTTTTTTTAAAGAAAAACTCAGATCCCAAAGTGCGTGTGATTTGCAAATGGAATTGAAGAATTGTGCGATACTGTGGCGAGTGATTCATTGTGAACTTGCTCGTACGATTAGGATAGGACTAAAAATGTGGAGACTTTTGCAAGCGGCCTGTGCGATTCAAGTTTTGTAAGTCTGTGTGATTTGTGATTAATTGAGTCTGTAAACTTTTGTACATATAGTGGATTGTTGAGGATTAGTCCTGCACTGCAAAGATACCTCCTTAATTCTGATATTTGCTTATCTGTTTAATTATTTTATTAATTGCTGCGTACTAGAAAAGATTAAACATGTTTTCCAAAATTAAAATCTATAGAATTCTAAGTTTACTTTTTGATTCGATTAAAATTGATTTTTGAGAATTATATCCTCAAATAACAAACCTAGGGTTAATTTATTAATTCACTTCTGCACGCTAGCCCACTTTTAGGCCGAGGAATGCCACTTTTAGTTTTGCTGGAAAAGTGTATTCAAAAAATGGATGTAAGTGGCAATATTCTAGACACGAAAGAAGCACTATACTTTTTGACTCAAAATGCTCTAAGGGTGGTTCTCCCAGCTAATGAATGGTAAGTCTAGCCTACGTCCACCATTGGGTAATGACTTGAATATTTTATTGATGATGATAAAGATGATTACAGATAATTAGGTTGCACTTGGTTAATTTTGTGGTGATCTGAAATGCTAAGAGCTAATCCCTTTTATAGATGCAAGGAACTAGCCGTTACAATGTAATAGACTTGATTCTATGTGATTTGGGGGCAGTGGAGAAAATGGGGGGTGTTTATTAGTGTGGCGATAGGATTATTATTGGTCATGAGGCATGCTGGCCACACTTCGTGCTGTTGCTGTCACGTGTCCTGTTTTAAATAATTTTAATAGGTTTCTGTGCTGAGCTTGGCAGTACGCCAAGAGCTCTGGCCATATATGGGGTGGGATTCGGACTAGATATTTTTATCCTCTTCAATAACTATTAATTTAAAAAGAGAGAGTAATAGTTAATTACGTGGAAGGGACCCTTGTCCATTATATTGAGTCTATTATTAATTGTGCAACTTGACAGAAAAAACAATTCTATAAAGATTCGTGGTTAAGAAACAAGGATTGCCCGCCACTCACTCTAGTCTTTGTAAAGAGACTTGTAAGGATATAAACTTCAAAGCAGTTGACTGACTTCTACTAATAGGAAGGAACAAATATTTGTTCATTATCTATGCATTAATTACCATAACAAAATAAAGAGACTATAGTTAGAATGGACTATATAATTTATTGAAATAATTTTAAAATATTATTAATTAAATAATTAGAAACAATAATCTGATAAAAAATATGTAGTACAAATTTAATTTTGCATCATACCTTTAAGAATTATAATTCAAAAATTCAAAGTTACGTGACACTCTTTTTAGAATTTGATAAAAGATAAGCCCTTAATTTATAAAAATATTATCACCTATTTCTTTTGCACAAAATTTTTTCACACAAGTCCATTTTTCAATATCTGATTAAAAAAACAATTCTATAAAGACGTTCTCTGACAAGTCCTATTTTCCATTTTATAAATTTATTTTTTAATTCAAAAATGGAGGTCAACATTCACCAAATCACTGCTCACCACAGAACAAATATATGCTCAATCGATCATGGTTTTGGAGACATTTTAATTAACTATGTATTCTTTCAAGTGTTGGATGGTTTTTCATCTGTTTCTCCTCCTCCTCCTTCCCCAGTTTTCCTACAGCTCACACTCCTCTGGTATTTTAAGTTCAACGGTGAACGTTAATCAGTCATGGTATAACCGATATGAGAACGCATATAATTGGTATTGTGGTGACTATTATAATGGATGTTATATTAGGCCTATCCTTTCAATTAGCACATACGAGAAAGCATATACTATGTTCGTTTTTGGATTTTTCAAGAAGACAAGTACTAATGCTATAAAAGATGGTTCCTTTCTTGTTATAGCTTGGCGCTCAGGACGTCGACTTGATGAGCTAGTTGTCTTATGGTGTGCAAACAGAGACAACCCAGTAAGAGAGAATGCTACACTACATTTCACAGCCGACAGCGGCTTGGAATTGAAGGATGTTGATGGTACTCTCGTCTGGTCCACCAACACTTCTGCCCTTCCCGTTACTCGATTGAATATTAGTGATGGAGCGAATTTGATGCTTCTCGACAGTAACGACAATGTGATATGGCAGTCTTTTGACTACCCGACTGACACTTGGCTCCCCAACCAAAAAATTTCTTCTAACAAAGGTCTTACCTCTTCCAATTCCTCGTCCAACTTGGGTACAGGTTTGTTCTCTCTTACTGTGGAGGAGGAGGATCCTTCCAATAGTCTCGTCGCCTTTTTAAATTCTGATCCTCCTCAAATATATAAGTCTCAATCTGTAGACTATTATTTTAATTCTTTAAGTGATTACAGCAGCATTGAAGGATTCTCAAACAATGCATTGTTTAAAGTCAATAGAGCAGCGCATCGTTTCCTATATATAAGGCTGGAACCTAATGGCCATCTATATCTTTATCGTTTGCCTTATTATAATGAATCACGGAGAATAGCTTCATTTAATCTCTTCAGACAGGATAGTGAAAGTGATTGTGATTACCCCACAGTGTGTGGCAATTACGGGATTTGCTCGAAAAATGGGCTTTGTAGTTGTCCTGGTGGTAATTATAGTTACTTTACTCAATTACAAGATTTAGAACCTAATCTGGGATGTAGACCAGTTACCCCTTTGTCCTGCAAAGATGCACATCTCCACACCTTTTTAGAGCTCAATGGGGTCACTTACTTCAATTTCGAGTTCCATCACTCAAAAATGGATAGAGATAGCTGTAAAAAGGCATGTTTGGACAACTGCACTTGCAAAGCCGCCTTTTTCTCACCTGTAGGTTGTTCTTTACAATCACAGCTGTACTCTTTAAAATTCAGTGCCTATAATGACTCTGTCACATTTATTAAGGTTCAAAATCAGGATCTTTCAATTAAGGTTCACAATCAGGCTCCGAAAGATAAAAGAAAGTTAATTTTGGTTGCTGTATTAGTATCCACTCTTTCAGTTGGTCTTGTGATCATTCTTGTTGTTTCTTGTTATTACTACAAAATGCGAATAAACCGGAACGACAAGGAGGAGGAAGAGGGAGACGATCAAGTGATTGGATCACTGAAACGATTCCCATTTCTAGAGTTGAAATCTGCAACACGGGACTTTCAAGTAAAGCTTGGCCAAGGAGGATTTGGGTCTGTTTATGAGGGAGATTTGGCCGATGGCACCAAAGTTGCAGTGAAATGCTTAGACTCCACTAGTCAAGGCGGAAAACAATTTCTTGCTGAGGTCAATACCATAGGGAGCAGTAATCATTTCAATTTGGTGAGGCTGATGGGCTATTGTGCTGAGAAATCAAACAGACTCCTCGTTTACGAGCACATGTGTAACGGATCTTTGGATAAATGGATCTTCAATCCAGAGAGAACACAAGCTCTTGGATGGGAAATAAGGAGGAAAATTATCATGGGTTTAGCTAAGGGGCTGGAGTATCTTCACGTCCTCTGCAATCCAAGCATCATTCATTTCGACATAAAACCCCAAAACATACTTCTTGATGAGGATTTCAATGTCAAAATTTCTGATTTTGGGTTAGCTAAGTTGATCGATAGGGACAAAAGCCAAGTGCTAACTGTATTGAAGGGAACTCCAGGATATGTGGCCCCCGAATTGTTTAGTGGCACCAACATCTCGGTCAAGGCTGATGTCTTCAGCTTTGGCATCGTAATACTCGAAATTGTGTTTGGGCGAAAGAATTTGGATTTGACTCATTCGTACCCGTTGATTAATGTAGTGAAGGAAAAGGCAGAAAATGATCAACTGCATGATTTAGTTAATGGATACCTTAAGGATATCCAGTTCGAGAAAGAAGAAGCGGTGAAGATGATAAAGATCGGGATATGGTGTTTACAGGCTCACAACAGGAGGCCGTCCGTATCAACAATATTGAAGGTTTTAGAAGGTTCAATGGATTTGGGCCCTGCTTCTGAATTTTGCCTCGCAACTACGCTACCTACTGAATCTCAACTACGAGCCAATTTAGTGCAACTATCAACTCTGCCAGCTGCATCAATCCTATCAGGTCCTAGATGAAGCATGTAATCAATTCTTTCTTTATTCTTGTTCTTGTTCTTATTAGTATTATTATTATCACTTCTTAGGTTCATACTAGTACTATAAATATACAGTCACAAGTCTCTGCGCGCATCTACCTATCCATCTTTATATTAAGCAGCAAATTTTAAAATAAGGTTCTGTACACGTCCCTTTGCTTATGGATCTGTGTAAGCTCCAAATGTTTGGGAAACTGCTTTTCTAAGTCATTCCTAGTACCTTTTATGATATGGTTTTTGTCCTACTTATGTTACATTCCTTTGCCTAATGATTCGTTAACCTTGCTTTTTTGTTACTGTGGGGTTTTCCAGTTTTCTAGGTGGCGCGCACTACTGAATAAATACGCATGTAATCAGTTCAATCATCATTGTTACTGAATTTATGTGACGAAATGCAAGCCAATGAACTTGAAGGATCAGTCTATGACAACTACAAAATTTTGGCAGCGATTCTTAGCTTAAACTGTGTAACAAATTAACTCTTATAGTTTCTACTTTGTACTTCAGTATGCTTCCATCTTCTGCATGTGGGAATTATCTTTCATTTTCTTTAGCATAATTCTGGAATGATCTACAACTGCTGGGCCACTTACTGTTATTGAGCTTTTCTTTTAGTTTTAAATCACATACATCTAATTTGCGCTTGCATCGTGTAGACACTAATGTAGTACCATTAATTGCAACTTGAGGAATACTCTTTTTGTTCTTAATCTGAACTCAATTCTTTGTTGTTTTGTGAACAGAGATCTAATGCATTGATTATGTGCAAAAAACACTAACGTCTTAGTTAAGAACATCTTGAAAATGAAACAGCCTGAAAGATAGCAGTGGTCTTCTAATTTAGGATGGAATGAATATTTAGTTTTTGTTCTTATTATTTCTCTATTCCAGTAATAGTATTGGTTGATAAAAATCAAAAAAGTTCTTCAATAAGACAAGCATATACTGTTGGCCAAGGTGTGAGAAACAAGAAAATTAGGACTGTGTATAAAATGCATAAGAGTAACAATGAAAAGTATCCCAGAATTCTATAAGAGTAACAAGAAATCCTTGTACCACCTTAACATGAAACAATGCGTCAAAAAGTTCATATGTTATTGTGTGAAGTTCACCAGTACACTTTCTGATACCTCACTTGACTGTTAACTTGGTCATTCAAGTTAGTAAGTGTGTAATCACTCAATCTATACTTCAATTATACCATATAAAGTAACAAAATTTTCAGGAGCGAGAGATATAGTGTTTAATGGCCTGTTCGAGGACTAGGAACTGACTGCAAAATCCGGTCAATTGTTGCTAGGTGGAGAGTAAAGAGCGTTTGATTAACGACCCTTTCAAGGCCCTCACCACTTTGTTAGCATGACTATATTAGGAAGTAAACATCGTTATATTAAATACAGAGTATTGTGTAATATTTATTGTATTAATTACTTAGTTCACTAGGGTGTAATTAACTTAATTATCTCATGTAATTTTCCTATATAAATTCCTCCAAAGGTCAGATGAATATAGCGCAATTCATTCTCTGAATTTTCTCTCTAAAGTGTTCATTCTATTTGACTCACTTGGGAAAGAACGTGGCATAGTATTATCCTTTGGAAGGGCACTTAGCAGTACCAAATTGTTCGCCATTCTCAATATCTTTATTGCTTCTAGAGATGGTGCATAGTAACAGATTGAGAAAAGCACAAAAACAAGCAAAAGAATGCTTAAGGGATCCATGCAGAAACAGAGGTAATGTAACCAGAGGCTTTTAATAAGGCTTGATAAATGAGTTTTAAGTACACAGCAAAAGAGGAACATTGAGCTGACTGAATTGATGAGTGATAGATAATTATATATGTTTGTTTATGCATATATGTATCTATATAATAAGGGGTACTAAATTTTAAAATTTTAAAATAATAAGAGATGAATAATTGTGTATTTAAGATTTAAAAAATATATTTTTTTTAAAGTTGATAATGACTTTATTACAAGTTACAACCTAATTTATATACAAAGAGCGAAGAGTGGGGCATGGTGTTGGGGGTTGGGGGGGTGCCGGATTGGGTTGTGGTCAAGTTTGGAGTGTCAAGATGTTTGAAAGTGATCAAGAAAGAATATCATGCTTATGGGGAGTTAAATAAATGTTTTAATTTGGTCATTTCAAACACATTCCCATTTATTTTATCTTTCTTTGAGTTACTTGGTTTCCAGTACTGTTTTTATGACATACAGGTGTTCCATAAAAAAGTTGGGAATGATTTGAAAATACTACTGATTTTTTTGAGTTATAAAATATATGCTTAATTTGTTGAAATATTCTTATATTTTTTGCTTTTTAAATTGAATAAAATTACCAGGAATGTTGGTAATTAAGTAAAAAATTCCATGAAAAATAAGAAAATTGTGGTGAACATACAACAAATTCTAATCTCTTTTTCCATCTTCTCATAATGTTAGAATATTTTCAATCATTTTCAAACTTTTTTACTAAACGTATCTACAATGTTTGATCTCAAAAGTTGAAAAAATGGAGTTTCTAAGATTCAACAATTTTAATAGTATGAATGTGACGTTGGGCCCACCGCCAGCTTGGCCAGCACGAGAATCCGTCCCGTTCCATTCACAATATCGATATTTTTCCCTATATGAACACTTTGTAGTACAGGTGTGGGGTATTTCTCCAAAATATATACCTTGTTGTAAGTGTTTCTACCTTACTTATATACATAACTTAAGTTCCACATATCAATGGGTTTGATCAAGCACAAACCAATATTTTTTTTTATTGTCCTTATTTTAGGTACCCAGTCTTAATTATTTATTACATTATTACTCGGCTGGTTTTGTTTTAGAGAAAAAGAAATTCATGTAATTCTTTATAATATGAAATTTGAAAGTTTTTTGTCATAACTCTACAAATATTAATTTAGGTTATCATGTTACCTTACCAGAGCAAAGTAATTTGTTCGGAAGTTGTATCATATCCTTTTAAAATTGTAAATTACTAACAATAACACTACCCTTAATTTATCCTTCACAGTTTTTGTTAAAAGTTATAAAGGTCAATTTCAAGTCGAGTAGTTGGAGGATTTTGCTGTAGAAAATTCTTAATCATTTTTATAGTTAATTTTTGCTCATCTCTAACATAATTCAAAAGAAAAAAAATCATAAAAAATATAGCAAAAGTGTTTGAATAAGTAAATTTTTGTCCATGTGTTATTCTTTTCTTTACTGTTTTGCTGAAAAAACAGTATTATCCGAATATTCATATAGGTGCATATGTATATCTATATGTATACATAAATTTAAGACTCTAGTGCTCCAACTGTGAATCTAAATATTATTATGTTTTTTTCATTGAAGTGTTGTAAGTTGGAATAGCAGCCAGTAGGGAATCTCCCTTGTAACATTATGTATTTATGTTAATGTTAATTATGTTGTTTTAAATTAATATGGTACATAATTTATATTTTTGAAAAATTTACCGTCCATAATTTGGAGAAAAGCTCTTTCTAGAAATTGTAGATCTCTGAATTACCTATCCAAGCATATAAAGATCGTCTCAATCGGAGTACCGAGCGAGAAGTTATGGCCAAAACAGAATGGAAAAAAATTTACTGGCGGATTGGTATTGGGTTTTTGGAATACCGGTCCGACGTACGAATTTTAAGGAAGAGTTTGGCTCCGGACCGATATGCGGGTTTTGGCATACCGGTCTGGCATATAAAAATTGTGGAAAATTTACACTGCGGACCGGTACTATATTTTTGCGTACCGGTCTGCCATCCAGAACAGTGCACCGACTTAACTCGTTTTAAGTGCGTTTTATCACTTTTTTCACTTATTTTCGACCCAAACACTTCCACAAAGTTATGGAGAGTTTTAGAGATAGAAAGAGAAGGATTCTTATGCGATTCTCGCTTATTTTCACTCCCGATCGAAGATTTAAACATTAAATCATCCAAATCCTCTTCTCTTCACTATTCATTGTCTTCCTCCTTGGGATTGCATCGAAGGAAGCTTGGATTCTCATCTTTCTTTTTCTATACGGTTGATAAACACGAGATAGGGGTTTCCTTGCTTTCAAAACTTGATAATACGATTTTATTTTTTGAGAATCGTTATGTTTGATCAATATTTGTTTGAAAGCTTGAGCATAAAAGAGTTTATGTTGTTTTTATGATTTATCTGGCTATAAGCGCATGATTTGAGGCAAGATATGCCATATAAACTCGATATAAACTATTAACTGGACTTTACGAGATATCACTTGGTGTACAGACGGTGTTTGTTGAGAAAATTGGTTTGTTGATGAAACGTATACACCAAGGGATATAAAATGAGGTTGGTTAAATTGTGTATGGCATAAATTGCTTTATGTACATGTAAAATAGCATGTTTTACATACTATACATATCACTATAGTGTCAACCCAAAGCTTGGAGACTCTCTGGCGTATTTGTATCATTTTTATGGCCGTCACATTGGGCGTATATCTCATCTCTATGATGATGGAAGCTTGTTATGATTATGATTTCGTTCTGAATGTGATACGATCCTGACATGGATCTAGTTACGATTATATTGTGACCCTTCCAATATGAAAGGATTATGTATTGATTGGTGCCTACCGGTATCGAAATAAGTAGGGCCTGGTGCCCTTAGGTTGAAAATCCCTAAACCTCCGGAGGGCAGCAATGCATCGGTTGTTTAGAGCTAGCGGTGAGTAGCCCGAAAATCTAGACAACGGTAAGGCACTGATGGTTCTGTTGTTATGATATCATTGGTGGACTTGTGGTCCGACTCGATTATGATTTCACGATATTCTTTGAGGCCGATGGACCAGTTTATGATTACTATTGGATTATTTCTCTCGGGCAATCAGGCCCATGTTATACTCTGGTTCAGCGTTGACATATTCTAGCTACGTGGTTCTAAGGTTGACGCAAGGGAGGTAACCTACATTGGCATACGCATGCATAGTTATTAAACATATGGTTTTGAACTGAGTTGTCTTTCAAATATGTTACTTTTGTTATTATTACCCCTACTAGGGGGGCATAGCTCTCCACGTTTCCCAACAATACTTCCAGGTATTGAGGAGTCAAATGAAGGCAAGGATATGGCGGGACCCGAGACGAAGTAGAGCCTCTGATACTATAGTTCTCTTTTGTAATGGATATGGTTGTCTGGGAAGTCACGGCTAGCCTGAAGACTGTTTATATTTTTGTTGTTCATATGGTTTGGCCATATATATCTATGATGCATGTTTACAAGTTATAGTATCATTTTTGTACCCCATGCTTGTCATTGCTTGATATACATATTGTTGTTGATTTATATTCTTCTTAAACACCTGTCTTAGTCCTACTAAGATGGGTTAGTAACACTCTAGGTCTTAATTATGGGCATTATCCTATAAATTGAGGCGGGGGTGTTACATCCCTCAAGTAGTAAAATTATTGGCATCGATTTAGGGACTATGTATTCGTGTGTGAGTGTGTACAAAAATGATAATGTGTACAAAAATGATAATGTGTAGAAATGGTCGTGTGCTAGAATCATACATTCACTTTATAAAGTCTGACATAAATTCAAGCTAATTTTACTTTAGTTTCTTCTAATATTTCAAAAGCATAAAAATTGCACAAAAAATGAAAATAATAACTTTGTGTACCCTAAAAATAAACATAACGACTTCCAAGTGAAATGGGTAACAGTAAAAATGAAATCTTTATATTAAAGAGAACTGTTGAATATGTGAACTTCACCTACTTTCACAAGTTCTTTATGTATTGCAAGCTTAATTATAAATGTGAGAAAGATCATGACCAAATAATATTCTATTTGTACTAAATGAAAATTCACATTTTTAATTCATACATATATTATGTTTTATTTATGTCATTTTCGAAAAGCAAGAACTACTTGTTCTCGAATTGGCTTCATTTTTTTGATTATTAATGATCTCTCATAAGGTTGTTTGGTTTCCAAAAAAAGAAGTAAAATAATAATGTTAATGTCTATGGTCTAAGATTAAACTTTTGATTACACTTCAAAAAGGAAATTTAACTTTAATTTTAAATATTCAAAAACTAAAATTTGACTCTTATTTTAAGATAAGGGAAAAGCTCATGTGCATGTTTATCTCTTAGTAACAAACCTCATTCCAATATGGGCAGGTACAGCGGGAAACTTCTAAAATTGGACCCCCTTTAATAATTTAAAATTTAACGGTTATAATAAAGGATATCCATTTAAAATCATTAGTTTAAAGGATAATTTTTTAATTAAGGACAAAATATTAGTTATTTTATAATTTTAATTAATTAAGTTGAATTCCAATCCTACCCTTCTTAAAGATAAAGCCATTTCTCACCATTAAGTTGACAATGGCTTTGTTGATAGAGCCATTTCTCACCAAATTAATGATCATGATAATGCTGCCTTAACCTCCATTCCCACTGACCATGAAATTAAAACAGCAGTGTTTAAACTCAGTCCTCACTCAGCCCCTGGTCCTGATGGTTTCAGTGGCCTCTTCTTCCAAACTTGTTGGGACATCATTGCTTCAGCTTTTGTTTTGCCATTGACTACGCTCAGAAACACGTAATTAATATACCGAAGTGCATACGGTCAAGTTATAATATATATACTTGGAAGTCCAAGGTCGAACCACAGGAAGGAGGGTAATTCTATTATTCTAGCTAAGCTTTCAACAGGGAGAAAGAAGAAACGAAAAATAAAATAAAGAAAAGATAATAATTTTTTTAGAATGGGAAAGAATATAATAAGAAATTAAATTTTAAACTTAAAAGAAAATAAATAAATAATTAAAGAAACGATAAAATAGACAATAAATAAAACAAGTATCTAATAAAATGGGGAAGTGCATTAGGGGTATCCATAGATACGACATTACAGATAGTATAACCAACCAATTCAAGATATGATTGTGGACCTGAGTTCCTACTAACAATGAATGTCCTTAGCTTACCAATTATTAAATACTAAAGTTCACAAGCATATCACGAGAAGTGCATGACAAGACTCATGTAAGCTGCATGTAACTTTTGTTTTCAATAAGGAAACTTATGATTTTTTTACAAAAAAAAATGATTTTTACTTAGTAATGCTAGTGCGTGACAAAAACAAACTAAATTTAACCAATTTTAGTAAATATCAAAAGTTTAACTCATTCCTAAAGTTTGATTATGCATATAAATAACATACGACAAAACCATTCTTTAAAAAAAATCATTAAAAGCGAAAATTGGCACTATTTCAGTACCGATTCTGGAATGACACCAAAATAGCGCCCGAAGCTCCCAAATTACTTGGATAACTAACTCAGCTCAATAGGGGATAAGGACCGTCCTCTATTCAGCCTCGTTAGAGTTTTAGTACAAAAATTCATAATTTGAGGGTTTTTGGTTCTTTCGTCAAATAATCGAGAAATAATCTTAAAAATTCATGTTTTCAATGCATGAAAGGTTAATATATTTTCCATATTTATTAATTGACCTACAACCAGTGAAAAATCCAAGCCATAATCACAATTGAATCATATACTCACATTAGTCCGTCATGCTTTCGCTACGGACCCCTAAACTAAATTACGCTAGCATGTTGACAAAAATTAAGCAAAACATGATAAATTCAAATACAAATTGATCAAACATATTTCTAAAATCTAATTGAATAAGTATGCAAAATTTCATAGCAATTGAAATTTAAGAACAAATAATGAACGAAAAATACGATTCTAACGAATTTTAAAAAAAATAGCACACTGGCAGTCACGAAAATCACCTAATGTCCTCGGGAAATATCTGGATTTGGATCCCCAAAACAGTAAGGTTTTGTAAAAAAATTGATTGCAGTCGTTTTGATAAGTGGATCATCAAAATCGGCCAAGAAACGAGCAAGTTATGATTAAAATACGAAAGCACATATTTTTAGGGTTCTACGTGGGATTCTACCAAAAATTCCAATAAAAATTATAAATTAAGCATGGATTTCAATCATCAATCACATTCAAACACATAATTAACTAACAATCTAAGCATTAATGAGCATTAATTGAAAGAAATTAAAAAAAAAATTGAAAGAAAAAAAAAAACCTTACAGTTACGCGATGATTGGAGAACTATAATAGGACTCGCGCGAACTCAAATTGAAAGAAAATTGTACGATGATATTAATTAATTCCGTTTTTTCTTCAATACAAGCCAAAAAGGAAATAAAAATATCTCTGAAAATTCTAATAATACGGTAACAAAAATAATCATCGAATCTAAATAAAACTAAGACTAAGTTTTAAAACTTGTTGGCCACGGGATTCGAACACTGCACTAAGGATAAGTAGAGAGCTGGTCACTTGACATCTAGACTAAGGACCCCATTTGGTAAATCTTTGCATCATGAATTTATGTATTCTTTCACGCTTAAACCTAATCCACTGACGCACTGATCATATTTCTGCCATAACTTTGTGCTCCAAACTCCGAAATTGATGCAAGGTTTTCGCCTAAGTATAGATAACTCAGATCTCTATAACTTATATTTCTGGAGTTTTCTTCAAATTCTGCACGGATAAATACCAAAATTGGCTAGAATATCAGCATTGCGAGCGGTGAATCTCTTCTTCATTCAAAAATTTTTCGGTTTGATTGAAATGACTCTTCTCTGCTTGGGACTGCTCTATTGGCTTCTCTTAGTCTCTTCCATCCACTTCCTTCATGCTTGAGCTTAGGATTTTCTTTAAGTTTACCTCTTGAACTCAATTTAGCTTCGAATTTGACCGACAATGACTAACTTTAGGATAATTTACTTCTAGATTCATTCTTATTCATTTTTAACATGTAAAAAGGTTATAATGCACAAGAAACAAACATACTATCATATTTCATGATTAAAACTCAATTATTAACAATTTAGGATAGTTAAAATCAAATTCATGCATATTAAGCCACCTAAATACGTATAAAAATGCAATATTTTGGCTTAATCACATCCCCAACTAACGTATTGCTAGTCTCTAGCAATGAAGTGATCTTTATTATAAGCCAATTAAAAAAACACGGAAAAGAAAGACCAAAAATACAATCCTAATCTTAAACAATTGCATTAAGCGTATGCAATAAGCCTTTAAACCTCTAGGTCACCCCTAGTAGGACGGGTTTTGTCTCGTGAGGGTTTGTAGTGAATCTACCCACAAAATTCATGATTACAAGACAAATCCAGCCAAAGTATCTAAAAAGTTTTTCCTTTTAAAAATAGCTCAGCAAGAACTCAATAAGATTTGTTCAATATATTAGCAAAAGATATTCAGGAAAAGTGCAAGTCTTGATAACAATTGAAAAGATGAACACATAAGTGGATTTAAGTGTTCATACTTGGACAGTTATATTAACTTGTCAATGTCAATGCCAATCATAGGATAAAGCTCTTGTTCATCACTAAGCCTCGAGTCAATTCTCACTGGGCATACACTCTACAAATGAATCACTAGAAGCAGGTGTAGCACTCTATATACGGGCTAAAGATTGTTCGTAAACAAGTTCAAATGCCTCACGTATGTTTTCTTTGAAAGACGCCAAAATGAAAGAATGGGAGTCTTTTAAACGAAGATTCAGTTATCAAAGAAGTGAGACTGCTATATCCGCCTTTTTTATTGTTTAAACCACAAACCAAACCTTTAGGGATCAATTAGGACTTTGCTAGGTTGTAATGGGGTTAAGGGTAGTGGTTATGAAATGAACGGGTCAAATGAGGGATCAAATGTTCGCCTTAATTGACAGGGTAACACCCGTAATTAAAGCCTAGAGTATCACTAACCCATCTTATATTGACTAAAATGGGTATATAAGTAAATACGCAAAGAAATTCAAACAATAAATATCCTATTTGTCAATCAACAAGATATAAGACAACAGTACTGCTCATAAATATGCATACGAACATGTAACCATTATACACAACCAACTAAATAAGTACAAAAAATAATATACAACATTCCGGGCTAGCTGTGGCTTCCCAAGATAACATATACATAATAAAAATACATCTGTATTAGAGCCATCTATTTCGTTCCCGAACCCGTAGTCCCGTTACCATCGTTCGCCCCCTATGTACATGTATTTGGTTAACAAAAATGGGGTGAGCTCACAGCTCAGTAGGGGGAGGAAACTGGGAACAACATGTTGAAAACATAATTCACAGTTCAACAATAAATCATATTTTAACAAATGCTTTGGTTTAAAAACCATCATCATATGAAACTATACGTGCTTATGCATATGCAAGTTACCTCCCTTGTGTCAACGTTAGAGCCACGTAGCCAGAATATGTCCATACCGAACCGGAGTATAGCAAGGGCCTGACCGCCCGAGAGAAAATCCGACAATAATCATAAATTGGCCCATCAGCCCCAGAGTATATCAATCGATCATAATCAATTTGGACCACACGTCCACCAATAGTAACATAACCACAGAACCATCAGTGCCTTACCGTTGTCTAGATTTTTGGGCTACACTCCGCTGACTCTAGACAGCCGACACGTTGCTACCCTCTAGATGTTTAGGGATTTTCAACCCAAGGGCACCAGGCCCTACTTATTTTCCATCCCGGTAGGCACAGATCAATACATCATCCCTTTACAATCGAAGGGCCATAATAGAATCATATCCGGATCCATATTAGGATCATATCACATCCAGAACAGAATCATATCCAAATCTATATTAGGATCATGTCACATCTAGAACGATACAATAATCATAAGAAGCTCCGGCATATTGATAAGATATATACGCCTATACGATAAGCTAGAAGAATGATCTGAGCTTGCCGAAGGATCTCCAAGATTCTGGCTGACACAAATGTAATGCATAATATGCATAGCATGCTATTTAGTAAACACATGAAGCAATCTATGCCATATACCCTTTAGCAAGTCTCATTAAATATCCCTTGATGTGTATAAAACAATAACAAATCAATTTCATCACAAATATCATCTCTACATCCAAGGGATATCTCGTACAATTCAATTAGCACACTACATCAAGTATAAATGGCATAGTTTGTCTCAAAACATGCATTTATGTCACTTCACAAACATTTGAAGTAATTTATGCCATATACACTTCTAAAAGCCCAACCCCGTACTCCATTATGTGCAAAAACAAAAACAGTTCATTTTCATCAATTTTTAGGAGTCGAGAATCCATGGAATACTTCATATGGTTGAATAATACAAAGGTATCATGTGTATATGGCATTTATGGCTTCAAATCTCACATTTGAACCTTTACAACCATTTATAAATGCACTCAATATATGTATCATAATTTCCTTGGAGAACACATGGGGAAAATATGATAAATTTCATCAAACAAGTCATACTACATGTTTTGAATACATTTAATGTAACACCCCGTTCTTTCGTTTCCTCGTAGTTGCTTTCATTCGTCCGCTTATTTCACCTCGGGTGGTGAAATTTTCATTCGGAGAGCCTCGTAATGTTCTAGCACTCTTTATTGGTCATATTATCCTCCTTTCACTCATGTGAATGTTTGTTTAGTGAGTCAAGTAGTTCGGATCGAAACCGAGGCGATAATCGCATATTTCGACTTTTCACGATTCGTCAATTTTTGGCCAACTTTGAGAGGCCATAACTTATTCATCCCATGTCCAAATGACTCTCTGTTTTTGGTCACATCTTCATTTCTTTTCCCTCTACAACTTTTGTGTTTGGGCCGAGTCAAGATTCGGCCATTTCGAGGTCCGTTCCGGGCTCAGAAAGTTATTTACTGCTGCAGTGACTTCCATGATCGATCATGGTAGGCCATGATCGATCATAGTCCTCTAGAGGAGTTCCAAAAGGGTTCATGATCGATCATGGGGGACCCATTATCGATCATGGTTCACCTGTAAGTCTGTTTTGAGCGTTTTTAACCCATTTTTAAGCCATTTAACACCCCCTACAACCCCACTTTCGAGCACCCAACATAGAGAGGAAGTAAGGGAGAGTCTAGAGAGCTCCATAGAGAGAGAGACTAGAGATTATAAACATCCCTCTTCCCCCATCCAAGAGTTGAGTCCCGAATCGCTTTTTCCTTCACTATTCATCATCTTTCCCACCTTCTTCCTCCGTTAGAGCTTGCGTTGGAGCTTGGGATTGGGCGGTACGGCTTCTATGCTTTATCAACTTGCGGATTCGGCTTATCTAAGGTGGGCACACTAGTACTAAAACTTGTTTTCCAATGTTTGATTGATGTGTTAGAAATTTAAACTACAAATTGGGGGTTTTCATTACAATCATGGATTGTTTGCATTTCTTGGGATTTGGATTAGATAATTCTTAGATTAGTGATACATATTGATAGATTATCACTCCTATAATGTGATTGATCATCTAGTTCCACGATTTAGAATGCGTAGCTAGAGGTTCATGTGAAACCTACTCCGTAGCTATCCGTAAGACTTATAAATTGGAGTTTTTAGGTCTTGTGCTTATAGATGGATGATTGTGGGTTATTAAAGATAGCGATACACATCTATACCACTAGATACGATTGAAAGGTATTATTTATGGTATGTATGCTGAGAACCCACTACGGTGGAATGGTACGCCTTAACGTACGAGTTTAGTGGCATGTGTGGAGCGTGCTAGGCACTAGTAACAAGAGTTTAATCCCGATACTCCTTAAGAACACATAAAACATAGTTATTAGGGCACGGATTGCCCTGGTCATGGACACGAACATCTAGGCGAGTTGTATTAGTATGCCGGATGAGCTAGAATCATAATAACTAATACTTGGCTTGAGAGGATGACGTGAGTATCGTCATAAAACACCTAATGAGATATATGACATTAATAATGGATCAATTGGCCTTATAATGAGAATAATCTCGTGACGATAAACATATGGAGTATATGAGTGATGAATACTCTTGTAGAAATGATTAACGGTGATGTTAATGATGATAAATGGATAGTGGGCGATTATATGATTATATGTATGATGATGAGCCATATGTGTGATGTATGATTATTGATGATGATGATATTCATTGTGGGAAATGAATAAATATGATGCTTGTTACTGTGATCACACATATGGGCTGGATATGATGATTTACCGAGCACCGGGTAGCTCCCCGTGACTCGAAGGAGGGCCGCCTATTGCCGCCCGTGGGTGAACAGGCCCTAAACCGTGCACGGGAAAATGAAGTCGGTGACTCTGCCGGTGGTTGTGTGTGTCCACAAAGGAGAGCCCACTCTTTGTATTTTGCCTTCCCACAGGACTATGTGTTCTAGGTTCGATGAGTTTCCTCGGCAAGCGGAGTAGGTCTGGTGTGCCACTACTTACCCAAATGGTGAGTTTCTCGGGAAGTAGTTGGGCTACTAATGGTCATCACCCTGCTAGGGTATCGCCTGGTGTAGTTCCTTCCAGATTGTCGATGTGGTTTGTATGAGGCGTTCTCCTCGTTAATTATTCAGAGTGTTATTCCTGGGAAAATGTCTTGAGGGTTATCTCCGAATGACTTACTTGGAGAACCAAGTCCCTGAACCACTCCCCACTCGGAGGAGACATGGACAAAAGCCTCGGAGCCTTCGGGATCTGTTGCTTTGAGCCTAGACGACCGCGGGGAGAAACTGAGGCACTATACTAGAGATATGATACTGATCGATGTGTTGTGGATGTGCATAACTTATATTATCATTATTATTGTATTGTATCATATCTTGTATGGCATGGTTGGTGATATGTTGCCTCGAGCGAGTGTACCTTTAGTAAGAACAATGATGTAGAGACTATCGTAAATTAACATAATATACATAGGAAAGCGTTGGCCACTCATAATGTACTAATAGATAAAGTGGAAAGCATTATTAGCTAATGGCCATAGAAACCTAGTATACGAGTGTGAGTACTTGGTTTGGTTGTGAGGATGAAATAGTGATAATGCCTTGTAGGTGGCCAAGTATGGAATCCATAACGTACTATAACTAAAGAGAAAACAATATATACTTGGCCAATTATCACAACTTATGGTATAGGTACCGAATAGCATAGTATAGCCTTGAGTTACACCGAAAAACGGATTCAAGTAGGTCTATATCCGCAATTCCCTAGTAATGTGAGAATTGGCTTTAGGGTATTTTATGGGAATTTTAGGGATGGAATAGATTGATCGAATAGTCAGCTTCCTGGTGACTAGGATAGGATTCCTAGTGGGATTTGTACACACGGGTGTGTGAGTTGCATTGCACTGCATGGTTTTCAAACTACTGCATTGATGTAAAACAATTATTTTCTATATAAAACCTATATAGTTCCCACTGAGCCCGGATTTGGCTCACCCCGTTTTCTAAACAGTTTTGCAGGTCAAACATCGGGGATTGGCGCGTGGTCTACGAGTCTAGTAGCCTCTGATGTCCTATATCTTTTGTAGTCCTTGAACCAAGGACTTGGTTGTATATAACCTTTTGTTGTATTAAACTTTTTATAATTATGTATGGACTTTACAACTATTTTGGGTAATGGACTATGGATCTGTATAAACGGTTTATATATATATATGGAGTTGGATGTGATTGTGTTTATGTGAATATGCTTTGTAAACCCCATAGGTTTGGTTTTTATTTAAATAAACTCCACATACCGAGCATTTGTAAAAAGGGACATTTATTTAAGAAAAGTTTTCAAAAGTCGTGATTTTTATATTTTAAACCCACCATCACGCACGACATCCGTGATTAACCGGGTTCCGGAGGTGAAAACCTCAGAATGGGATTTGGGGCGTCACATTTAAACTACATAATTGAGTTTTGAAGTCATATAAACCCCTACCTCAAGTGTATAAACCAAAAGAGAGAGGAAAAGATAATAATCAAAGCTTTGTTCGGTGAACCCCGAACTCTCGCGTCACCGCATTTCTAGGATAGCAAAACCCCCAAATAGAAGAAGCCTAGACTGCCTTCAGCGTGGCTCTAGCTCACACTCGAGCTCCCATGGCAAGTAAGCAAGGTAGGAGATAATGAATAGTACCTTAGAGGTGGGTTGATTGATTTGGAGCTTTGATTATTCGATTTGGATGGATACATGCGTAGAAATCCCTTCTTTTCTCTCTCTAGAACCCTCTAGAACACTCCTTGGGAGTGTGTGGAAGTTAACCTCGAAAATGGGTTGAAAAATGAGTGAAAATGGCCATAAAACGAGCTTAAGTCGGTGGGAATAGTTAACTGACGGACCGGTATGCCAAATACCCAATACAGGTCCGCAGAGCACAAATTTCCCAAAAATTTGTTGCCCAACCAATCTGCCAAAAAGGCCATACCGGTCCGCGGGTAATTTTGGTGCCCTGATGCACTGTTTTTGTTTCAGCCACAACGTTTCGCTAGGAACTCCGATTGAGTTGATCTTTATGTCCACGGAAAGGTAATTCGAAGATATACAACTTCCTAAGAGGAAGGTTTCGCAAATTCTAGATATATTTTTCCCAAAATCACCGAAGACAGCGCTCTGCCGAAACGCTACCGAATGACCAGAATTTTGCAATGGGCCTACTTTTTGCCCTGTTTTGACCCACAAGGAGTACGAATTAGCTTTCGGTCAAAACATGAAAGTTTTAGAGTGGTACAAATCCTAGGCAACAATGAGGACGGTATCTTAATCGGATAAGTAATGAAGAAATTACGATAACCCAAAGTTAGCTAGAATTAACGAATCGCAAAGAAACAAAACTTCCTATTTACTAACCGAAATCAATTCGGACCATCCGAATGATCAAATGATCACTCACATGAGTATAAACAAGCTAATATAATTCAATTTAAAACAAATTAAAGTACGGGGTATTACATCAAAAGACTCATTAGCTCAGTTAACTCGAGAGGTATATAAACGAGCCTCTATATCAAACACATACCCAATTTTTACTGTATGCATTGTCATCCTAATACACTTGCTTTTCTTTATTATTTTTAAGGCATTCTTTTGATATCTATTTTTTTCTTCATTGCCTTTTCTCTCTCTATACTTTTTTTTTCAAACAAAGCAAGATATTCTTTTTTGCATATTTTTTCAATACAATCCAGGCCTTTGATTTTAAGCCCTACTACTAATGAGCCAAAAAGGTAGGTAAGTTATGTAATTTGGGCTCGGTTATTCATTTGGTATATCAATACGAATTAGTCTTCAGGCTTCAAATTGGCTACTAAGGATAAAACATAACGGGTAAACCAAGGCTATATAGGCTAATGAAAGATGGCCTATGTCATTTCCCTAATGCCAATTCTAGGTTCAAACAATAACACGGTAGCAATCTCATGAACGAACCTCTCTAAAACTGAATAAGAGTGATAGCCTAAATAGCCTCCCCCACATCCTCCTCGCATAAGCTAAATAATCTGGGAGGATTAGGACTCTCCCCGAAATTGGGTTGTGTATTATACTAAAGTCTAATGGGTGGGAGAGGTAGGGGTTGTATGGGTCAATGGCGTCTTCTGCAAACAAGAAGCACGAAGTCATTCACCTAACTCTGCCTTTCCTCTCTTGGATAAGTAAGATATACTCATATCCGCATGCTGTTGGGTGCGGGCTATTGATTTTACTGCCTTTCGACTCTGTATTACTCTTCAGTGGCGTAACAGGGACTAGATATTCATCTGGATCCTCCTCCTCATGATCAAACTCTTCCTTTGACTCAGATTCAAGTTCAATTTGTTTATCTTTTAATTCAGATTCCTCTTCCGGCTCTGAAGGATCGGACTCGGGTTGCTCTTCATCTGGCTCAGGCTAAAATTGCTCTTCCTCAGGATCAGACTTAAATGGTTCCTCTTCAGGATCAGATTCTGGCTCTTCTTTAGGATTAGACTCTAGTGGTTCCTCCTTAGGATCAGACTCTGACTCGCTCATGTGATCGCGGGTCCCCTCATACGAACCAGTATTCTATAAACTAGAAAACTCCACGTCTCCATCAATCTCCATAGTGTTTTTGGCATCATGCTATAAATTATCTTTATTGTCTGCCTCTTCTGCAAATAACTTTCTTTTACAAGATGGCGGTGCACGCTTAGGGGAGATACTCGCCTCAGCCATTTCAGTAAACCGAGTGGGCCAAGAACGTCTCACCCTAACGTGCAAAGGGGATCCTATAGTCGGCCCCATCCCCATCAAGTCTCGAGAACGTTTGTTTGAAGAAGAAATATTGGTAGGAGAAAAATTATCTAGCATAGTGCTAAAGATAGGTAGTGTGCAATAATATTTATGGCTCGGGAGCGTGCTTTATCTAGACAGGCAACAATATATATATAAGTATAGGCATATAAGCATGACAGTGAAATAAGATTATACAACAACAACAACAACAACAACAACAACAACAACAAATACTAGAGTAACAAACTTCATCATTGAAACTTAAAACAGATAGATAATAGTGCTAGTACAAGTTTCAAGTGAAAGTTAAAAGAAAGTTAAAATAAAAATAATAAACATTTACGTAGTATACAAACTATACAGTAGTGTCAGCTCCTTCTCAACTAGTCTTCAGCATTATAATTGGGTTCCCCCAACTCAATGCTCACGTCACTACCATTAAGCTTTTCCAGAAATGGCTTCAATCTATGCCCATTGACCTTGAATGTGCTGCCATCCCTTGGATTCTCTAATTCCACTGCTCTATAAGGAAAGACATTATGAACTTTATAGGGACCAGTCCATCTTGATCGAAGTTTTCCAGGAAATAAATGGAGCCTTGAATTATATAGAAGCACTTTTTGTCCCGGTTTAAAATTTTTCCTCACTACTTTTTTATCGTGGAAACGCTTAGTCCTTTCCTTAAAAATCTTTGAATTGTCATATGCATCATGGCGTAACTCCTCAAGTTCATTCAACTGCAAGCTCTTCCCTTTGCCACTTTCTTGAAGATCGAAGTTCATAGCTTTAATAGCACAGAGTGCTTTATGTTCAATCTCCAAGGGGAGATGACATGCCTTACCATAAACCAACCTATAAGGGGACATATTCAAACTCATCTTGTAGGTGGTTCTATATGCCCGTAAAGCATTTGTCAAACGAATAGACCAATCTCTCCAATTAACATTGACTGTTTTCTCGAGGATTCTCTTGATCTCTCTGTTGGCTAATTCAGCTTGCCCATTCGTCTGTGGGTGATACGCCAAAGCAACACGGTGGTTCTCTCCATAACGCTACATCAATTTCTCGAATGGTTTGTTACAGAAGTGAGTCCCTTGATCACTTATAATCACATTTGGCATGCCAAACCTAGAAAGAATATTCTGTTTAAGGAATGTACCGTGAAGTGATCATTATTTCTAGTGGGAATGGCTTCAACCCATTTAAACACATATTCGACAGCTAGTAGAATGTATTGATGCCCAAAAGATGGTGGAAATGGCCCCATAAAATCTATACCCCAACAGTAAAAAATTTCAATTGACATGATATTCATTAGAGGCATCATGTTCCTTCTTGAATTAGCACCTAACATCTGACAACGAGTGCACATTCTACAGTGGTTCTTCACATATTTAGAAAGAGTAGGCCATATAAACCACATTATATAATTTTATTAGTTGTCTTGCAGAAAGAAAAGTGTCCCCCGCATGCTGCTTCATGACAAGCATACATGATGGATTTAGCTTCATTTGCTGGGACACACCTTTGGAAGATCTGATCAGGAAAGTACTTATACAAGTACGGATCATATAAATAAAAATTCTTTACTATCGTAAAGAATCGATTTCTCTCTTGACGAGACCAATCAATAATTTTTCCTGTGGTAAGATAATTCACGATATCTACATAGCATGGCAAACTACGAATAACCATCAACTGTTCATCTAGGAAACTTTCCTTAATAGGTAAATTTTTTGTGTCTATAACTTCACTAGTGAGCCTAGATAGGTGATCAGCTACCACATTTTCCACTCCTTTCTTATCTTTGATAATCAAGTCAAATTCTTGGAGTAGTAGGATCCACCTAATCAGTCTTGCTTTTGCATCTTTTTTCATAAGAAGATACTTAATTGCTAATTGATCAGTAAAGCAGACAATTGGTGATCCAACCAAATAGGAACGAAACTTATCTAAAGTAAATACAATTGCTAGCAACTCTTTCTCAGTCGTTGAGTAGTTCAACTGAGTATCGTTTAAAGTCTGGCTAGCATAGTAAATGACATGGGTCTTCTTGTCCTTTCTCTATCCTAGGATAGCTCCAATGGTATAATCACTAGCATCACACATAAGCTCAAATGGTAAGCTCCAATAAGGTGGTTGCACAATGGGTGCAGTAGTGAGCATTTCCTTGAGCTTGTCAAAAGCTTCTTGACACGCTGAAGTCCATTCAAATGGTGCATCCTTAGCAAGCAAGTTACATAGGGGTCGAGATATAGCATTGAAACTTTTGATAAACCTCCTATAAAATCCAGCATGGCTTTGGAATGATCAAACCTCTTTGATAGTCTTGGGAACTGGCAAATTAGCAATGAGGTCAATTTTAGCCTTATCTACTTGACTTCCTTCAGCTGAGACAATATGACCCAAAACAATTCCTTGGGTAACCATGAAATGGCACTTTTTCCAATTTAGAACAAGATTATTGTCCTTGCAACGAACCAAGACTTTCTTTAGGTTCTGTAGATAATCTTCAAAAAAATCACCAACTAAAGAGAAATCATCAATGAAAACTTCGAGAAATTCTTCCACCATATCCCTAAATATACTCATCATGCACCTTTGAAAGGTTGCTGGTGCATTGCACAAGCCAAAGGACATTCTCCTGAAAGCATAGGTACTAAAAGGACAAGTGAAATTTATTTTTTCCTGATCTTCGGGAGCGATTTCTATCTGATTGTAACCACTGTAACCATCTAGAAAGTAGTAGAAAGAATGACCAGCCACCCTCTCCAAAGTCTAATCAAGAAATAGGAGTGGAAAATGATATTTCTTAGTTACAGAGTTAAGCTTGCGATAATCAACACACATGCGCCATCCAGTGGTAACACGTGTAGGAATTAACTCTCCTTCAGCATTAGGAGGAACGGTTATGCTAGATTTCTTAGGCATAACCGAAGTTGGACTTACCCATTTGCTATCAGAGATAGGCTAAATAATTCCAACATCTAAGAGTTTAAGAACTTCTTTGTGAACTACTTTTTTCATGTTGGGATGGTTTAGCATCTTCTTCAAGGTATATTTTATGAGTACATATATCAGGACAAATACCTTTCAGATCAGCTATGGTCCATCCTAATGCATTTTTGTGTAACTTAAGAACTTTCAAGAGCTCAGACTCTTGAGTGGAATTCAACTTACTTGAGACTATGACAGGATAAGTCTTGAATTCTCCTAAAAAGGCGTACTTTAGCTCCTAGGGTAGGGGCTTAAGTTCCAATTTTGGAGCTTTAAATGCAGAGGGTATAACTAAATAATTACTTGGGGGGAGTTCTTCAAACTTTTCAGTCCACATAGCCTGCTCTGTCTTGAATTCTTCAGCATCTTCACTAGAATTGAGATAAAAAAACTACTTTATTTATCTCATTTTCAATAGGAGAATAAGTTTCAAAATCAGAAAAAGAATGAGTCAAGGTTGACTCAACTGGTTCTCTTACTGCAATACATTAAAATATTCCTCGACAACAGTATCCAAGTAACTCACTGTACGAACATCCTCTTCCTCAATATTGGGTTGTCTAGGAATTGAGAAAATATTGACATTAAGAGTCATATTTCTAAAAGAAAGCTTCATGACACCATTCCTTACACTAATGATAGCGTTAATGGTAGCAAGGAAGGGTCTTCCTAGAATGATGGGAATCTGTGTACTAACATTGGCCATAGGTTAAATATCTAGCACAACAAAGTCAACTGGATAGACAAAGTTGTCCACCTTAACCAAACTATCTTCAACTACTCCTTGTGGGACTTTCATGGAACGATCAGGCAGTTGTAAAGTAATTCTTGTGGGTTTCAACTCACCCAAACCTAACTGCTGATCAAAAGAATAAGGAAGTAAATTCACACTTGAACCAAGATTTAGGAGAGCGTGTTCCATCTTTTTTGATCACCAATGAAACAAGAAATGGTAGGACAACCAGGGTCCTTGTGCTTGGCTGGCAAGTTGTGTTGCATGAGTGACCTCACCTGATTAGCGAAAAAGGCTTTTTTTGAACATAAACTCTTCTCTTTATAGTGCACAAGTCTTTAAGAAATTTGTCATAAGAAGGAATTTGCTTGATTGCATCCAAAAGAGGTAGATTGATCTTCACTTGCTTAAAAAGATCAAGAATCTCAGAATTATAATTATCCTTAACCGGTTTCTACAACCTTTGAGGAAAAGGAACGGAAATGTGATGTGTTAGAGTGATATACTAAAAGCCATGATTTTATTATTATTGGTTTTGATATGTTATATAGACTCGATTTTTCTATTTTAATGAGAATCTTTATGGGCAATGGTTACATGATATTATTTATTTAAATATTGTGCATGTGTGTGTCTTTTATTTCATATAGTAGATGATTTGGTGTGTAGAGTATAGCTTACACACAGAGGATCATATCATCGGTTCTTGTGAAATATAAGTTTATTAGTTCACAATCTTAGATGGAATTGGACAACCATCGGTAGGATTGTAGCACAAGTTTTAGTAGTTTATCTTGACTACAGGAAATGGTACAGTTTTAACTCGTTGTGCTAGTACACTTTATGTGTATTGAACAGGACCAGTTTGGGTTAATTGTTTTTATACTGACTATATAAAACAATTTAAAATCCCATGGTTATTATGATTACTTATGCTCTTAATCTTGAAATAATTAATAGACATATATATGTAGTGTTTGTTGTTTTGACTCATTAAAAGTGAGATTCATTTATGGATCAATAATCTTCGTGAATTGGATGGCAACACTATATGTATGATGAATATTAATTATTGACAGAATCCGCGTCCCGGTATAGGGGTTGATGATAACCCCTTGAGAAGCTTATAAGTTTTGATCATGTCAAACCCTGCAGGTGGATTATGTTAATCCGACATGTCAAATAAGTTAAGTGGTAGGCTCAAGGATTAAGAAGTCATTTAAATATAATTGTCAGTAATTTAATTTAAATGATGGTTATCTGTAATCTTAACGTGGGGAGAATAATAAGTATTTAATAATAAGGAGCTCGAAATATAATTTTGAGATAAGGATGGGAGTGCAATTATAATTCTTTAGTGGTGTGAATTATAATTTATGGAAGGAATCAATTCTTAATCGAATTAGGATTCCAGTTTTCCATAGTAAGCCCAAACACTTATTTCTCCTTAGGGTCCCTATCATAGCCTTTTATATATGCCAGCCTTGCCTCTTCTCTCGACACAATAATTCTCACGAATTTAGGGTTTGTGCCGTAGAGAGTAGAGGAGGAGATCTTGGTGATACCGCAGCCCACACTCGGTACAGGATTGCACGGCGAAAGGAATACGATAGAAGATCTTGAGGTTCTATCGAGCCCGTGTTCTCGATTTGTCTCCACCAATCCCTGTTCGTGCTGAGACGAGATCAAACCAGAGAGATCTCGAAGGTAAAATCCGATTCCACACTAGGGTTTTACATAAAAATTTTGTTCGGTCTATACGTAATATTAAACGATTCTGGAACTTAGTTTCCATCATGATGAATATAAGTTTTATTCTTTTCTGGGACGTCATTCACATTCTCGGCTTCTGCTTCAGGTTCCTTAGCTATCTCAGCCTCTCTATAGGCTTCAGTAGATGTATACTTCTCAGCTTCAATTTCATCATATTCGTCCTCCATCCCTCTCACTTGCACATAATCGGGTGGTGGCGGTTTTATCTGATTGTCAATAATTCTACCACTCCTCAAAGTAGTGATATCTTTGACCTGCTTATGATATTGTTTAGTGCCTGAAGAAGAAGAATTGTCATTGCCCTTAGGGTTTGGCTGGGGTTGAGCTGGAAAAGCTGCCTTTCCTTTTAGGTAATTCTAACTAGCAATCTTATCCATTGAAACTATCATCTGGTTCATCGTTTGTAGCATCTGCTAGAACATGACTTGTAAATTCTCCTCAGGGGGTTTCTTATGTGGTGGAACATAAGAATTCGGACTCGAGCCTTGAGGTTGTTGATACTGCTGTGGTGGTTGAGATTGAAAATTAATTGAAGGTTGGGATTGCTGGTAGAATTGCTGAAGTGGTTGCGGTTGGAAGTGCTGCTGGGATTATTGAAATGGTTGAGTGGATTTCATGGGGCTCCCTTCATAGTGGTTACCAGACCAACTAAGGTTGGGATGGTTCCTCCAACTTGGATTGTAGCGATCCCCATAGGAATTAGATTTTCCAATTGCCATAACAACATTAACATCAGTGTTCAACACTTCTCTTAGAGCTGGAATGGTTGGACAATCACCAGTTAGATGACCAAGAGTATCGCAAATGCCACAGGTTTGCTCTACAAATGGTTTGAAAACTAGTTCTCCTCTCTTTGATTCCAAAGATTCAAGCTTTCGACAGATAGTAGCTAACTTCACATTGATATCATCAGTATCTTTCAATTGATACACACCAGCTGGTGTGACCTTAGTTCTAGCTGCGTTAGCTTTAGCACTTGGCTCCCATTCTTGAGATACTTCAGAAATTCATTCAAGGTATGCCTCTGATAGAGACAAAAATACAGGATCGTTTGATGTTGCGTATAGATTGAACAAAATACTTTTTCTAAAACCCTATAAGAATAAAAGGGTTTCACCTTTGTGGATCATGTAGAGGATCCATATAAGGAGACTAGGGTTTAAAAGCATCGTATTGCGATTTGGTCAGATTTTTTTAATTCTCGCTGGGCTGCAAAAATCGTTTGTTTTCGCCACTGAAATGACTTCTGATCGTCCTAATTTTTTGTGTTATAATAGTAACTTTGCGTTCCGAACGACATATCCAAAAATCAGCCCGATCCAACGTGCGATCAAAAGTTACGATTAATTTAAGATTGCTGTGACGCAAACCTAAAGATCTTCTATCGTATTCTTTTCGCCATCAAATCTTGCACCGAGTGTGGGCTACGGTATCATCAAGATTTTATCCTCTCTCAATAGAACAAACCCCAACTCATGAGAATTATTGTTATAATGAGAAAAGACAAGGCCAGCGTATATATAAGGCTACAATAGGGAACTTAAGGAGAAATAAGTGTTTGGGCTTCCTATGGAAAGTTGGAATCATAATTCCACTATGAATTAGTTCCTTCCATAAATTATAATTCACACCACTAAAGAATTATAATTGCACTCCCGTCCTTATCTCAAAATTATATTTTGAGCTCCTTATTATTAAATACTTATTATTCTCCCCACGTTAAGATTACAGATAACTGTCATTTAAATTAAATTACTGAAACTTATATTTAAATGACTTCTTAATCCTTGAGCCTACCACTTAACTTATTTGACATGTCGGATTAACATAATCCACCTGCAGGGTTTGACATGATCAAAACTTATAAGCTTCTCAAGGAGCTATCATCAATCCCTATACCAGGACGTGGATTCCGTCAATAATTAATATTCATCATACATATAGTGTCGTTATCCAATTCACGAATATTATTGATCCATTAATAATTCTCACTCTTAATGAGTCAAAACAACAAACACTACATATATATGTCTATTAATTATTTCAAGATTAAGAGCATAAGTAATCATAATAACCATGGGATTTTAAATTGTTTTATATAGTTAGTATAAAAATAATTAACCCAAACTGGTCCTATTCAATACACACAAAGTGTACTAGCACAACGAGTTAAAACTATACCGTTTTTTGTAGTTAAGATAAACTACAAAAACTTGTGATACAATCCTACCGATGGGTGTCCAATTCCATCTAAGATTGTGAACCATTAAACTTATATTCCACAAGAACCGATGATATGATCTTCTGTGTGTAAGCTATACTCTACACACCAAATCATCTACTATATGGAATAAAGACACATATGCACGATATTTAAATAAATAATATAATGCAACCATTGCCCATAAAAATTCTCATTAAAATAGAAAAACCAAGTTTATAACATATCCAAAACAACAAGAAAATTATGGCTTTTAGTATATCATTCTAACAATCTCCCACTTAGACTCAAAGCCATGCAGCTATGCATCTCACTCCCATTCCCTCAGCGTGAACATGTGTTTTACCTTCTTATGAATCATCGGCTCTTTCGAGTTCGCAACCGTTTCACTATTATCAAAATAAAGTGAAATAGCTTATAACACTGAAGGTGCCACATCTAGATTCATATGGAAGTTTCTGAGCCAAACCGCCTTCTTAGCTGCTTCTAAAGCAACCACATATTCCGCTTTCATGGTGGAGTCAGCAATGTATGACTGCTTGATACTCCTCCAACCAATGACTCCACCTCTTAGAGTAAACACATAACCTGAATTTGACTTTCTGGAATCCTAACTTCTGACTAAAAATCCTTGTCTGTGTATCCAACAGGTATTAGACTGTTTGCCTGGTAAACCAACATAAAAGCTTGAGTCCTTTTAAGGTACTTAAGTATATGCTTTACCGCAATACAGTGTTCTTTCCCTAGATTAGACTGATATCTGCTAACCATACCAACGGTAAAGCAAATGTCTGGTCTAGTACAAAATATAGCATACATGAGGCTTCCCACTCCCGAAGCATAAGGAACTCCCCTCATCCTCTCTATCGCATCATGTGTCTTATGACATTGATCTTGGATAGAGTGATTCTATACCTAAAAAGGGAGAAACCCTTTCTTGGAATCTTGTATACTAACTCTGGCAAGAATTGTATCGACGTAAGTACTTTGGATAAGCCCAACATCCTATTTTTCCAATCTCGCATAAGCTTAATAACAAGGATATCACTGGCTTCTCCTAAGCCCTTCATATCGAACTGACTTGATAACCATACCCTCACTGAAGATAATATTCACATATCGCTTCCAATAAGTAACATATTATCCACATACAATACCTGGAATACCACCGCGCTTCCGTTGCGCCTTTTGTACACACAAGACTTGTCCGAACATTAATCAAAGCCAAAAGATTTGATTGCATGGTCAAAACAGATGTTCCAAGATCTAGACACTTGCTTAAGCCCATAAATGGGCTTCTTGAGCTTGCACAACATGTGCTCTTGGCCCTTTGCTATGAATCCTTCTGGTTGCATCATATAGATGCTTTTATCAAGACTTCCATTAAGAAAACATGTCTTGACATCCACTTGCCAAATCACGTAATCAAGATGAGCCGCAATGGATAAGAGAATCCGAATAGACTTTGGCATGGCTACCGGCAAAAAGGTTTCATCATAATCGATCTTCTTCTTTCTGAGTGATCCCTTTTAGCAACAAGCTTTGATTTAAGCCCGTCTAATTCTCTCTATCTCTTATATACCCACTTGCATCCGATAGGTTTTATCCCTTCGGGTGGCTTTACAAGATCTCAGACTTTGATAGAGTACATGGACTTTATTTCAGATTCCATAACCCTTTGCCATTTTCAGTATCTTTGTCTTGAAGTACTTCATTGTAGTTAAAAATGGTTCGTTTCTTATTCATCAGGGACCTTGTCATAAGACTCTCCCAAGAACATAAAACGACCAGGTTAACGAACAACCCTCCTACTACGACGAGGCACTACTTGTGTTTATGTACATTGTGCAAATATTCAACATACTAACTCACTATCCACACGTTGTACTGGTTCAAGAACCTACATATTAGTGATTTGTTCAAGATGTGCACAAGTATCAACAATCTTCCCACTATGACGAGGTAATGGAATGTCGATATCCATTTACTGTGGTATTTCCTCTTGTACTAAAGTGGCACAAGAATTAAGAAGTTCTTTAAAGCGCTCCAAACACTGGAAGTAGGTTTCATCATCCTTCTGGGAGAATTTTTGAATTGCCTTCTTCGAGTTGGAAGTAAGATGAAGAGGAAAGAATTTCTTGAGAAATTGTTCTTGGAGTTCTTGCCACGAGTTAATGGATCTCGGGCGTAAAGAGATAAACCAAGTTTTAGCTTTATCCTTTACGGAGAAAGGAAATAACTTCAACTTAATTGTGTCTTCAGAACAATTTTGGTCACTGAAAGTGGCACAGACATCCTCAAATTCTCGAATATGAAGATAGGCTTGTTCACTTTCAAACCCATGGTAGGTGGGTAGAAGTTGTGTGATGCCCTGAATCCCTTTATGAGATTTTCACCTCCGGGACCCAGTTAACCATGGGTGTCGTGCACGATGGCGGGTTTAAAATAGAAAAATCACAACTTTTAAAAACTTTTTCTTAAATAAAATATGATCAGAGTAAAAATTCCCTTTTATGAAATTTCGGCATGTGGAGTTCATTTATACAATAAACCAACCTGTCAGGTTTAAAACCATTTATATACAAATGTAATCAAAATCAATGCACATCTATAATCCACTCCACATATGAAATCTTTTCTACAAGTCTGGAATTACATATTCCTTACTAGTATAGTTTCAAAACCCATACATAATTACAAATAGTTTGAGATAACAAAAGATTATACACTACTTAGTCCTTAATCTTAAGGACTACGAAAGTATGTGAGCATCAGAGGCTTCTAGACCATACGCCACGCTCCCACCCCGAAGCTTGCCCTGCAAAACTGTTAGAAAACGAGATGAGCCAAAACCGGGCTCAGTGGGAACTATATAGGTTTTTCATAGAAAATAACTACTTTAATTTACTACAAAAGTTTATAAAACAATGCAATGCAATGCAATCCACACCTAAGTACATGCCGAACCCCACTAGGATTCCCATCCTATTCACCAGAAGCTATATATCCGACTAACTGGTCCCGTCCCTAGATGTCCCATGGAATACTCTCAACTAATTCCCATATCACCAGATAACCATTGGTATAAAACCATCTCATCACAAACACTAGCTTCCTATGGTTCGTCATGCTACGACGGATTCACTTCCCGTAGTCAACTGGCCCATGTAATGCTTGTCATACAATCATCTCAACGTAATCACATGAATAAGGATAACAACCACAAGAGATATGATAAAATCAACCATACAAGTAACAAGCATATAGATATCAAAAGTTTAACTCATTCCTAAGGTTTGATTATGCGTATAAATGACATAAGACAAAACCATTCTTTAAAAAAATCATTAAAAGCGAAAATTGGAACTATTTCGGTACCGGTTCCGGAATGACACCAAAACAGTATTCGAAGCTCCCAAATTACTTGGATAACTAACTCAGCTCAATAGGGGATAAGGACCGTCCTCTATTCAGCCTCGTTATAGGGTTTTCGGTTATTTTGTCGAATAATCGAGAAATAATCTTAAAAATTCATGTTTTCAATGCATGAAAGGTTAATATATTTTTTAGATTTATTAATTGACCTACAACCAATTAATGAGAAATCCAAGCCACAATCACAATTGAATCATATACTTACACTAGTCCGTCATGCTTTCTTTACGGACCCCTAAACTAAATTACGCTAATGTTGATAAAAATTAAGCAAAACATGATAAATTCAAATACAAATTGATCAAACATATTTCAGAAATTTAATTGAATAAAAATTCAAAATTTCACAGCAATTAAAATTTAAGAACAAACAATGAACGAAAAATACGATTCTAACAAATTTTAAAAAAAAATAGCACACTGGTAGTCACAAAAATCACCTACTGTCCTCGGGAAAAATCGGGATTTGGATCTCCAAAATAGTAAGGTTTTGTAAAAAAAATTTATTGTGGTCGTTTTGATAGGTGGGTCATCAATATAGGCCAAGAAACGAGTAAGTTATGATTAAAATACGAAAGCACATATTTTTAGGGTTCTATGCGGGATTCTACCAAAAATTCCAATAAAAATTATAAATTAAGCATGGATTTCAATCAGCAATCACATTCAAACACATAATTAACTAACAATCTAAGCATTAATGAGCATTAATTGAAAGAAACAAAATAAAATTTGAAAGAAAAAAAAACTTACAGTTACGTAGTGATTGAAGAACTATAATGGGACTCGCGCGAACTCAAATTGAAAGAGAATTATACGATGATATTAATTAATTATGTTTCTTCTTCAATACAAGCCAAAAAGGAAATAAAAATATCTTTCAGACTCTCTTTGATAATAAGGGGTTCTGAAAATTCTTCAAGAGTGTCGACTCTCTCTCTAAAAATAATAATATGGCGACTCTGACTCAAATATCTCGAACCTAAACAAAAATAATCATCGACTCTTTTCAAAATTCAAAATAAAACTAATTAATAAAATAAAATAAAATAAATAATAATAATAATCCAAAAGCTGTTTTTAGCTTTTATCGTCTATCAAGTCGTTGGCTCGAGAGACTAAGTCTTCCAGCTTAAATTCTCGGGTCAGCTTAAAAATAATAATTTAAACTTGTTGGCCACGGGATTCGAACACTGGACTAATAATAAGTAGACTAGTCACTTTCAATCTAGGCTAAGGACCCCATTCGGTAAATCTTTGCATCATGAATTTATGTATTCTTTTGCGCTTAAACCTAATCCACTGACGCACTGATCGTATTTCTTCCATAACTTAGTTTTTCGAACTCTGATTGATGCACGGTTTTCGCCTACGCATAGATAACTCAGAGATCTATAACTTCTATTTCTGGAGGTTTCTTCAATTTCTATACGGATAAATACTAGAACTGGCTAGAACATCAGCATTGCGCTCGGTGAATCTCTTTTTCATTCAAAAATTTATCGGTTTGATTCAAATGACTCTTCTCTTCTTGGGACTACTCTATTGGATTCTATTATTCTTTTCCATCCACTTCATTCATGCTTGAGCTTAGGATTTTCTATTGGTTCACCTCTTGAACTCAATTCAGCTTCGAATTTGACCCGCAATGACTAACTTTGGGGGAATTTACTTCTGGATTCGTTCTTGTTCATTTTTAACCTGTAAAAAGGTTATAGTGCTCAAGAAACAAATATACTATCCTATTTCATGATTAAAACTCAATTCTTAACAATTTAGGATAATTAAAATCAAATTCATGCATATTAAGCCAACTAAATATGTATAAAAATGCAATATTTTGGCTTAATCAGCCATCAAGAAGTTTTTTGTTCATAATTGGCTCCTTCTAGGTTTCAATTCAAATTTCATCACTGTCATTCCTAAAACCCCCAATGCTGACAAAATTGAATCTTATAGACCCACTGCCCTTGCTAATTTTGCCTTCAAAGTCATTCCCAAAATTGTTGCAGATAGGCTTGCTTTGATTGCTCTTAAAATAATATCTCCCAATCAGACTGCTTACATCAAAGGAAGAAACATCCATCACATCATTTCTCTTGCTTCTGAATGCTCTAATCTTCTTGATAGAAAGGCTCATGGTGGCAACACCGCCCTCAAAATTGATATATCTATAGCCTTTGATAGTCTTGGCCGGGCTTTCCTTCTATCTGTTCTTAAAGGTTTTGGCTTTGATCATAAATTTGTTACCTGGATTGATACATTGCTCAATTCTGCCAAGCTATCAATTCTTATTAATGGCACTCCTCATGGATATTTTTCCTATGCTAGGGGTGCTAGACAAGGTGACCCCCTAAGTCCAATTCTCTTTTGCATAGCTGGAGAAGTTCTTAGTAGGAGCATCAGCATGGCTGTTAACAATGGCTCTTATAAAGGAATCTCATCTCCTAGAGGAGTCTTTTCTCCCTCTTACATTCTGTATGCTGATGATGTTCTTATCTTCAGTAATGGCACCATTTCCAGCCTTAAAACTGTCATGAAAATTGATCATCAATGAGTATTCAAAAAATTCAGGGCAAATTATGAATAATGCTAAGAGCAAAGTTTACATTGGTAAATGGGCAATTGTTAAGGAAGCATCAGATCTGTCATGCTTTAAACATGGAGATGGATTAGGGTCCTTTCATCTACCTAGGAGTTCCCATTTTCAAAGGTTCTCCTAAGAAAGCTCATCTTCAAGTGATTGGTAACAAAATTAAATGTAAGCTAGAGGGTTGGCAAGGCAGGCTTTTGTCCATGGCTGGTAAAGTTGACTTATTAAGAATGTGGTTACCCCATGCTTACCCACTCATTTATGATCTATAAGTGGTAGGTTCTTCTTTTGAAACAATTACAATAATGGATGAGAAATTTCATTTGGTGTGGTGATATTCAAACCAAGAAAATCATCACAGTTGCTTGGCACAAAGTTTGCTCTCCTCTCCTTGATGGTGGCTTGGGTATTAAGAACTTGGTGAATATCAATCAAGTTGCTTTCCTCAAATCCACATAAGGGCATGCTTGTGTACAGCTCTTTATGGAGTCAATTTATGATGGCAAGGTTTGCCATCAAATTCTCCCAATCTCAAGCATCTTACAAAGCCTCCTCCATCTGGTCAGGCATAAAATTATCCCTTGCCATCATAAAGCTCCACGATAAATGGATAATTAGGGATGGCACTGGCATACAAATATGGTAAGATGACTGGTGCACTGATATCCCCATTCCTCCTTCCCATGTTCCTCTAGACCAATGCCTCAGCAGTTGGATCACCCACAGTGCCTGGAATACTCCTATCTGGCTGAGAGTTAATTTCCCAGCCTTCAACTCCATAGTTGCAGCCATCCCCCTTCTCATCCTTCCTATTGGTGATAATATGGTTTGGCTTTACTTTTCTAAGGGGCACCTCACTTTCAAAGATGCTTACAACTTCTTTCACAAATCCTCTAGCAATCACATTTTCCACAAAGTCTGGTCCACTTTCATTCCCCTCAAGAGCTTCAACTTTTGTTTGGAGAATCCTTGATAATGTTATTCCTTCACAAGCCTCTTTTCAATATAAAGGCATCAACACAGTTTCAAGGTGTTTCATATGTCAACATCATATTGAAACCACTTCTCATGTTTTGCTCCAATGTGGTTTTGCCTTCTCAGTTTGGAAATGGTTTTTCTCCATTTTTAATATTTACATTCATCTCTCATTGATCTGTGGAATTTCATCTCTTCAAGAAAATGGAGCACTTAAGTGTCTAATGTTTGGCTGGCTGGAACCTCTTTCACTTTTCACAAAATCTGGGAAATATGAAATGATGTTATCTTCAATAACTCTAAGCTCAACCTTACATCTTTCAAACATCACCTGATTTCTCAAATTTCTCAGCTTGGTGATCTCATTCTTGGTTACATGAATAACACTATGGAGGATCTCATCATTCTTAAAAAATTCAACATGACAAGCAAAGCTAGGCCTTGTTCTAATATAACTGAAGTGTTTTGGACTCCCCCCCAGGTTGGCTAAAAGTTAATACAGATGGTATAGCTAATGGCTGCCATGGTCCTGCTTCCATTGGAGGAATTTTCAAAAATTGTAGAGGTTTTTGCAAGGGTGCTTTTGCATGAAATATTGGAAATCACAATGCCTTCTATGCTGAACTGAATGCTCTTGTACAAGCCATAGAATTTGCTTGGATTAATGGATGGAGAAAGATATGGATTGAAATGGACTCCCAAGTTGCACTCAAGTGTCTGCTCAACACCAAATCTTTTGTTCCTTGGCAGCTAGCCAATAGATGGGCTAACTGTAGATACTACCTCCACCAAATATCATTCTATGCCTCTCACACCTATAGAGAAACCAACACTGTTGCTAATAAACTCTCAAAAATTGGTATGAATCTAGATCATATTCAATGGTGGCCTTCTTTTACTTGGCCTTTCATGTGTATATGATACAGTTACTGTGACACCCCGAATCCCATTAAGAGGATTAGACCTCCAGAATCCAGTTAATCACGGTGCCGTTCGCCGACGGCTAGAAAAATGTATGAAAAATACAACTTTAAAAAAACAAAATTTTCTTAAATAAAGTATGATCCAAAGTCGTTTTAGAAAATTTCGGCATGTGGAGTTTGTTTAAGTAATAAACCGCCCTGTAAAACCTTTTAACCATTTTCATCCAAATCAATCCAAATGTTCAACCAAGTAGTGAAGCAACTCCATATATAAAATCATATACACAAGCCCTTTTAACCATCATTTACTTAAAGATTTCCAAACTCCATTCATAAATACAAGTGGCTTTACATAACAAAATGATTATATAACCTAGTCCTTAATCTAAGGGCTACAATAGGTCTCTAGATATCAGAGGCTTTTAGACAAATGTATCACGCTCCAGTCCCCGAAACCTAACTTGCAAAACTGTTAGAAAATAGGATGAGCCAAATCCGGGCTTAGTGGGAACTAATATAAGTTTTATACAGAAAATTCACGTTGTAACCAAACATGCGCATGAATTGTAATAAACGTAGTTTATGCTTTTAATAGTGAAAATAGTGCAATGCATATCACCCACAGCTTGCAGAACCTATTCACTAGGGTACTAGTCCTAGTACCCGAAAGCTAACCCGAACTAACTATGTAACTCCTACCTCTATATCCCATGTTTGAATTATAATTAACGATCTCATAGCATGGCGAGGTAGTTTAGCTAATAAATTTTACTTAACTAAGATCATTCGCTTCTTAATGTTCGTTATGCTACGGTATTCATTACTTTCCACTTTTATTATAATTCATTATAAAGTCCATCAATTTGCACATGGCTACAAAGCTTCTCACTTATTATTTCAATATGAATATTTGTACATTATGAGAATCGATCACGCCCCCACAACCTAGTGGATATCTTTACGCACATGCATTATAATTCCACTTTAATCGTTAATCCTCTATGTATGTTATAAATCTGACCTCCGTAGTCAACTTGCACACGTAACACTTGTCATATAGTAATCCCAACGTAATCACATAAGGAAGAATAATAACAACAAGATATATAATATAATAACCATAAAGGTAACAAGCATATAAAGATCAATATGTCATATCTCTTGTATAAAGCCTCAAGCTTGCCCCCGCGTCACTAGGCTTAGAGCATTGGCTCCCGAAGGACCCCAAGCTCTAAACTAATCATGTCTCCTCCAAGTGAGCGAACTTTCCAGGGACTTGGTCTTAACTTGTAATTCATTTGGAGTCAAACCCATACAAGACATTTTCCCGGGGATTACGCTCCAAATAGTTAACAAGAAGAACACCCGTACAAGAAAATTCCTCCAATGATGGAACTACCTTAGGTTCTTTCACCTAAGTGTAGGGCCACTACTTCCCGGAACACACAGTCCCGTTGATAGAGCCACAGGAACTAATCCGCAAGCTAGGGAAGCTACTCAACGCAGGACTACGAACACTCATCTGGGAGAATGCAACATACATCAATATGATAACACAAACAGGCGGCTACAACCGCACAATATAGGGCTATAACCCTGAATCAGTTGGGGCTCTGACCCACAACTAGTACTTGTACTCAATCATAGTGGCTACAACCACACTCAATGGGCCACAACCCAATCGTATGCTAGGGCTACAACCCTCCTTGGTAAGGCTACAACCTTACTTTCAATATTCACATAGATAATTGGGGAAAACACCAATCAACAACATGTATATACAACATAGATGTCAAAACATCGTTATCAATATTATTCCAAGACATACGTGTGATCACATCGACAAGAATATATCCATTCACCATCGATATATATATGTGTGTGTATCACAAGCCCACACAACCTAGTCACACCTATGGAGGCTTCATCAAAGGTATATAATTCATTCACATAGCTTCGTCATCACACTTCTCATTCATAGCTTTATCGCTATATCACTATTCGTATTTATGACCAACTGGTGTATTATCGGTATCATATGCCTTATAGCGTGATCTACTAGTGATACTATGGCTTTACGAGTTTTATCCGTGTACATAAGTTGTTCTACCCCAAGGCAAGCACTGATTTCTTTTATCCTCGTCTAACCGGCATGCTTACGGTATATTAATCTCCTTCAATTATTACTACTGCAACCTATAACCCACAAATCTACACTTATAACACATTAGGGCGTAATATCAATGGTCTCACACAATTTATAGTTTAATGAATATAAGTGTACAATATACCAAAATTGGCTAGAACTAGTTTATGTAATTGTGGACTTTTGTACAATTCCCAAGGAAGGTGGTTCATACGCACATCAACTAGTATAAGTGCGTATATCTATAGTTTATAACCCATAATCAACCAGTAATTAAGTGTATATCCCGAAATTCCCAAATTTTAAGTTTATACATGCATTATACGGTGGGTTTATTATGAATCCTCAAATACTTTAGCTAAACGTGGAATTAATTATGCATACATGTAATTTGAGTGATAATCCACCATTATCATCTACCAATTGAAGGTTAATCTAACCCAACCCTCATGCATCAACACAAACCTAAGGCTTTCATGAAAATTCCTCATTTTTGTAAAATCTCTAATGCAACAAGTAATAATTTGAAAAACAAGTTTAGTACTAGTGTTTCCACCTCAATGATGCTCTACGAACTCAATTTAAGCTTGGTTGAAGGTGAATCAAGAAATTCCTCGTTGAGCCCTAGCTTTCTTCAAGCTTCCATGGAAGTATGAAGGTGAAAGAGATAATGAATAGTAAGGAGAAATGGAGGTTTGGAAGGTTTGGAACCCAAATCTTGAGTGTGGAGTGAAGAATGTGCGGAATCTCCTGTCTTTCTCTCTCTAGAGCTCTCATGGTGTATGTATGAAAAATGAAGAGGATAGAAGAATAAAGAAAATAAAATATGATGCCCAAGGCCAACAGCATGCTGTTTTTATGAACATCATGCTGTCCCTATGCCATTTCGAGGTAATCCCCACAGCCTTATTTAGGCATCTCCAATAGCATGTTGTTTTGGAAAATAACATGCTATTCACTTCAATTGTTGCATTGACCTTGAAGATGCAAGAATTTGGACTCATGCCAAGCATGAAAGTTTTAGATAATCGAATTACCTTTCCAATGGTACAAATGGGGGTCTATTTGGACATCGGATGAGGAAGTTATGACCAAAATACTACAGCTGTGTCGAAATTCTAAAGAACTCACGATAGTGCTAGATTTGCGATTATTCTTCCGAACTCGATCCAATGCTTCAGCAAAATATTAGGACATACAAGAGGGATATAAGGAGGTTTAAACGACTACAAGATGGGCCACAATATAGTGGTTAAGGTTCCAAATCGAACAAGTGGATTTTGAACTAAAAAATCTTCAATTCTTGCCGTTAGCGCGCCAAACTTTGCTACGGCTATCCGAAGTGCATTTTGAGCCTACACGCATGTGTAATATGACTAATATGACTTGCACAAAGTGTCTAAATCATCAAAAAGCACTCGGAATCGAAAATGACCACTCCAAGTCAGAATTTGACTTAAACGCGATTAAGGAACGTATGTGGTTAACATCAAATTAACCAACGGGATATTACAGTTACAATCTTGTAAAATTGATAAAAGAATCATTTATTTTTTTATTTTTTCCTTCAATATGTTTTTTTCATTTTCTTTTCCCTCCTTGATTTTCCTTAATTCAATCTTTTGAGGGAAAAAAAGTAAGGAAAAAAAAAGGAAGAAACTAGATAAAAAAATTATAATTTTGACTTCTTTACAAGCAAGTTAATCTCGCATATAAAAAGTTTAGATCCAAAAAAAAAAGGAAGAAACTAGATAAAATTAAGGAAATTTTAGATCCAAAAAAATGAGTTTCTTACTTACTTCATATATCATTAGTGACGCTTTATATACATATCTTGTAACAATTTTGATGCATTGCAGACAAAGTTTAGGGTGCTAAGAGTTGTTTTTACAAATACCCGTGTATTTCCATTAAATGTTTTTTGAGTTAGTTACTTAATTTCTATAAAAATTCAATTATAATGTAATTTCTAGTTTATTTTATAAATAACAACAGAAAAAATAAATTTTTTTTGAGAATTAATTTAGTAGCTTAAAGATGGTAGAAATGAATTCCTAATTAAAAAGACAAAATACTAATTTTATGCTTTTGTGTATTATATGTATATATATATTTGTTATCCTACACTCGTGGGATTAAATAATCCCACCTCCGAGGTGGTATTATGTTATCCGGTATTTTGTGGGATAAAAGAGTAAAGTGGGATTAATTTAGCTCATAGGATGTCCTATCCCCTCCTATTCGATCAAGCTCCAAACGTGGGATAAGATAAATATGTCTAACACTAAATACAGGATAGGAAAAAATTATCTTGTCCCCTGTTATATCCCACCCACCAAACACATCCTTAGTGTTACCCTCGATATGTAAGTTAGGCGTAAGTTAATTTATTCTTCGTTATTTTGTTGGGTTTCTTTCTTATTCTAGGATTACAATTAAAAGGGTATTGGCCCGATGAGTAAAAGCCCATTAATTACTTACTCTTTGGACCATCCCCGCTGTTCATTTTCCATCATGACCTACACATAATACTTTTTTTTTTACCTATATGAACTTGCTCTTAAGTTTTCTAAGTTCATCATCACCTTATGCTTATTAAAACATCCAGCTGTCGATACACAAGTGATTCCATCACAACATATCTAGGTGTAGACTTGATCGTGTGACATCCTATATTATTTAGGATTACCAACATTTGATCACTCCCACATCAACGTGCAATTTTTGAACATCTTAGCCATAGATTTTGCATTCTCCATGCTCTATGTGTATATTTTTATTCTTTTTCTTGCCTATCTCCTTCCTTACTATCACTTGTTACTTATTGATACGTAAGAATTATATGATATTTTATTATTATGGCGATCAGTCCATTCATATCATTTTCAAAGATTTTTAATCGTCCCATCCATTTCTCCATAAAAAGTTGTAGTTTTTTATAGAATAATTAATTAAATAAATAGTTTGTCCTCAACTAAAAAGTTGTCCTCAAAACTATTCCACTAAAAAGTTTGTCTTTTGTTAGAAAGAGAGTGTGACATTCGTCCTCTAAAAAAAAGCCCATTTTTTTTAACGTGTCTCCTTTCTGTTCTTCCTGAAAAGCCAGAACTATACTTCCTAGGATTGAGTCATCCTAATAAAAATGCTACGTAAAAAAGTAATTTATATATTTCAAAGAGTGTGATAGAAAGATTAAACTTGATCAAGAGACAAATTATTTTGGGCACTAACTATGCATCATAGAGAAAGTTTGATTCTTAATTTAAGATATTTTGAAGAAAAATAAAGATATTTAAAAAATAAAAACAAAAAGTATGTTTCAAAAATCAAAAAATACGTACATAAGTTAAAAACAATTGTTACCAAATTTTGCCAACATTCAAACACACAAACAACTAGCCAGCTTATATGAAATTAAATTTCCAATCTTAACCACTGTGACAGAGTACTTTTTGCGACAAAAGCTGACCTACAATTACTTTATGTGTATTTAAATTCACATAATCTCAAAATTTGGGAACCAAAAAACCCTCTATTTTGGGGGTCCAAGGCTGCTGCCTTGATGGCCTTCCTCTTTGGCCGAACCTGATTCTAATGATCATTTTTGTAGGATCCAATCTATCATATATAATATTCCAAAAATGGAAAGTTTGAAACAATTGGAATTTTGGTTTTGGAAATGGGATGTAGTTACTATTCCATGATCGGGCATGTACAAATGATTGATTCAACCTCTGATAAAAAAGATATACCTTGGCTATATTTCATCTCTTCAACAACTTTAGTAATGAGCATAATGGCCCTTTTCTTCTGATAGCGAGAACAACCTATGATTAGCTTTTCGGAAAATTTTCAAACAAACAATTTCAGAGGAGTTGGTATAATGCCATATCATAATATCACTCAAAACCATTAAAGTTCTCTATTAAAAACCCAACTAAATTAGTCATAATTATAGATTTAAACATTCACTTATGAAAGCCCAAAATCAAACCTATACAAAAATTGTAATACCCCGTATTCTAATTAGTCGTTAATTCTGCCACGTTAAGCGTAGTCCCTCTTTTACTAACACTTTGGGCGGTGATCTTCCATTCTTGAATGCATTCTGGGAATTTACACCTCAACACATGTTCCATTGGTGGAATCAGACTCGTACGTGTGGTTGTTCTGCATTTAGTGTGGCCCATATGCGATACGAGGTGACAGTTGCATAACTCAGTGGTCAGTACATGACGATGATTTCCTTGTTAGCTTAGTGTTTCCATATGTCCTTCATTTCTTATCCAAACGATTGTCAGTTCATACTCCTAGTTAGGTTTCCGTGTGTTCTACATATTCCGTGTTTAGTCCAAGTTTAGAATTGAAGCTGCGTACCAGAATAGCCCTTTAAGACTAGTACCGGTACGCAATTGCCTCAGTGTTGTGAGATGTTAGCTAGGCGTACCGGAATAACACTATTTTAGTGATACCGATGCATATCCATCGACCAATAGGTTGACATTTCCAAAACGTTCTTTAATTGACCTAACTCATTCATATACACTCTAGAACTCTCATTTCCAAATTTAATGCCCAGAAAGTCTAAAGAAGATGAAGGGAGATTGAGATGGATTATTGGAGAGAAAATTTGGGATATTTCGTTATAATGCGAGAATTTGGAGCTTGGAAATCACTTTTCATCATCTTTTTGTCACCATGGGAACTTGGGTAAATCTTGGAGCTTTGGTCTAGAGCTAGAATCAACATCAACTATCATTCAATTCATGATCAGCTACCTTAGCTAAGTTGGGAACAATAGGACGAAAATTGTTTTTTCACTATTGTGTGTTATACTTTGAATTTTATTTTTTTTAACATAAAAACAAACACTTTAATTGATATAAAAAAACAATACAATTGAATAAAATAGAGCCATCTACTTGACCAGAAATTTACCACAATAGCTACCTAGAATCATCATACAATCACACTATGACTCCAGAAGAATGAATCCTACAACTTTATCTCGTAACTGCCCCCCAATCTCTAGATATATTGGATGTAAATAATAAGCCAAAACTTTGGATGAGAATGCCCAAAGAGAAGCCATCGACTTGATTTCACTACAAGAAAACGTAGCTTTAGTGAAGAAATTTTAGTGACAAAATTATATTTGTCGCTAGACATGCCTTATTAGTGATAAAATTTCAATATTCCTCGCTAGATCAATTAAATGAAAATTTACATTTTGTGACAAAATTATTTTCTCACCATTACCTAATATCTTGTGAGGTTATAAATAATCCTCACTATAGATATTTTTTCCGTCATAAAAGACAAGCAAAAAATATTTTTCTTTTCTTGCTATCCAACTATTGTGAGGATGTAAAACCTTTGTCGACAAACATATTTCCTCATTAAAGTTACATTTTCTTATAGTGTTTTGCTCTACACCTCCTGAACCTGTAGTGATCTATCTTCAAAAATTCTAGAATTGGATTCCTACCACACATACCAGGTTGTTGCCATACAACAACACCTCCACATCATCTTTTCTTTCTTCTTATTGCCCTTGAAGCACCATTCAATGGCCAAAAGATCATGCCATGACTTTGGCAGGGTTGCTACCAAATCAAACTCCATTCGAATCTTATTCCAAATAATTAACGTGTGCAAAATGACAATGAACTAACATGTTGTCAATGGATTCCATGTCCCTTTCACAAAGAACACACTAAGATGGAGAGATGGAAAGATAAGGCCATCTAATTTGGAGCAAGTCATACGTATTTAGCTTATTCTAAAAAGCTAACCAAGCAAATACCTTTACCTTAGGATTTACCAGAAAAGAAACGTGGTTTTCCCCTACAAAACACTCTTGTCCTTTTCTGACCTAGAGAGTTTGATACTACCCACCATATCATTAATGCCAAAAATTCCTTAATCTCCCTATCATTAAGATTTATACAAAATGATAATAAGTCCCACGAATAAGAATTTTCGGAATCCTAATGAATAATCAAAGCAATCAAGAAGTTAGTATTGAGACAAACCATTTGAAGTCGAGGAAAAGAGAAGTTAATGGAGAGGACCCAACCCATATGTCTTCCTAAAATCGAATTTTATCCCCTATCCCTACTTTAGGTCCAGTGAAGGATAAGAATGTATCAAGGCCAATAGAGATGGCCTTCCATGGATTGCGATGAGATCCTCTACCCACCACATTAGAATCCTATCCGTAATTCTGAATGCCATATTTACTTTTGATTAGTAAGCACTAAAAAGAATCTTCCTCTAAGGGAAATCTCCAAAGCCACTTTCCCAAGAGAGCCTCATTTTTCCTTAGGAGATTACAAGCCTAACCTCTCTTAACTTTTCTTTTCGACACAATGTTCCAACTAACTAAATGAAAAATTATATGCTCCTCAAACCCACCCAAAAAAAAAATTCTCAACAGTCTTTCAATCTTTTTTGCCACCGAAACAGGCATTTTGAAAAGAGAAAGTAATTAGTAATACTTTACAAGACCGATTGAATTAATGTCAATCTATCCCCTCTAGAAAGACATCATTTCATTCATCCTTCTGATCTTTTCGAAAAATTTTCTATGTCTGGATCTGAAAATCCTACTCGTATCGGATTGTCACCCAACGGCATACCCAAGTAGGACAATGGCCATGAACCTACCTCACAACTTGTTACACTCGCCAAGGAAATCAAGTCTTCCTCATTAACATTAAGCCCTACAAACGTGATTTTGACATGTTGATGTTAAGACCCAAAGCAACCCCAAAGATGTCTAGAATATCCATTAAATTTTTCAGCTTTCTTTCGTCATTTAAGAGAAAAAACTAGTGTCATCGGCAAATTGTAAATGTGATAGATTCACCTTCTCCCTCCCAATTTTGAACCCCTCTATTAATCTAATATCCTTTGCCTTTTCCACTAATTGGTTGAGAACATCCGCCACTAAGACAAAAAGGAAAAGGGATAAATGATCCCCTTGCCTAAGTTCCCTAGTGGCATTGAATGTACCCTTAGGTCTCCTATTGATCATTATAGAGAAAGTGGTGGAAGAGATACCACCTCTAATCCACCTTCTCCACCTCTCCCCAAACCCCTTTTTATCAAGAACATGATCAATGAAGTTCCCCTCCACTTGATCATAAGCTTTTTCGAAATCTATTTTGAACCCTATCCCTTCCTTTTTCTTCTTTTGATATTTTTCCACCCCCTCATTTGCGATGACAAATAAATATAGAAGTTTTCTACCCCTGACAAACGCCGGCGCCCCTTTGTGCCAAACCAATGGTTTCTCCCAACACATCTCTTAATCTGAAAGATAAAACTTTAGAAAAAATCTTATATAAACTCGTTACAAGGCTAATTGGCCTATAATCTTTAAGCATAAGAGATGACAATGTAACGCCCCATATCTCTATTTCTCGGGAATTACAATACAAGACGTGCGTAAGGCAGAAATGGCTTTCAATAGCCAGATTTTTTTTCAGAATGATCGGAATGGATTGGAGGCTTTTAGTAAGTCATATTAATATATTTAAGTGTGTTAGAATGACCATAAGTCATTTCGGGTGGATCAAACAAAAATCAGCTCGTAAATCCGAAGTTTAGGTCCTACGCGATTAATAATTTTTGGCTAACTTTGGAAATCCATATCTTCTTCATACAAACTCCAAATGAGTTCATGTATGCGCCTATCTTTAGGTTTTGATCCATTCTACAACTTCCGTGTTTTGGCCGAGACCCAATTCCCACTCCTTGATGAAAAGTACAGGCGAAGTCGGCTTGGTAACCAAAAAGCTGAAGGAAGCAAAAACCACACTTCTGGGCCATGCACACTACAAGAAATAGTACATTAAGTGACGAATTTTTTAGTGACGGTAAATATTTCGTTTTAGATAGCATACAATTCGTGACGAAATAAAAAATTCGTCACGAAACCTAGTCAAGTGATACAATTGGCAACGAAATTAAATAATTCTTCACAAAAAGTGGCCACAAATTATTGGCGCCAGCTTCTCCCGCCAGATGAAATCGCGCGAATTATTGTACGACGAAAAGTGGGGTCGTTAATTGCTTCGCTTATGCATGAAGAAATTATTTCGTCACGCTAGAAATAATAAAATTTGTTACGCCATCGTTTAAATGACACCGGGATTAAAACTAAAAAAAAAAAAAAGAAAAGAACTCCCACAAATTAACCCTCTCACCTCCCCCTCTCTAAGCACGCCCAAATTAACCCTCTCACCTTCCCCCCCTCTCTCTCTCTCTCTCTCTAAGCAAGCCCAATCTCCTCTTGCCGCCGGCTCTCCTCTTGCTCCAGCTCTCCTCCGGCACCGACTATCCTCCCGCGCTGGCATCTCCTTCGACATCGACTCACAAGGTATGCAAATATTTTAACCCTAGATTTTCCCCCATTCTTTTTCTCATTGCATGTACTAATCAAAACCCTCACACGATTTTTGTCGAAAATTGTAAGCATTCGTGAAGTAGATTCTCTCAACCTCATCTCTATCTCTAAGGAGGTATGCTTTCCCTTTCCCTTTTTTTTTCTTTTTTAATTTTTTGATTTTGTGCCTGTGTGTATGGTGTTTGATTTTGTGCGTGTGGTGTTTGGTGTTTGGTGTTTTTGATGAACAATGAGACCACTTATGTGTTAATGGTTCGTCATTTTTGCTTACTGGACTTCTTTTCATAACTTTCTAAAGTTAAAATTAACACTGAGCATTAAGCAACAATCTAAAGACAAAGGACAAACAAGCAAAAGCAATGGCTGGACAGTGGATACCCTTGAGCATTAGTTAAATTATTTTAATGGATGGAGGCTTTGGGTTTATTAGAAAGAAACATAGATCAATGGCAGAGAAGCGTGTACACAATACATAATAAATTAACAATTATAACTTAGACCAATAGCGAGTGAGGAAGTTTTGTTGGTATGGTACCCACCCGAATTTAAGAAATGTCTTGATTTCGAGCCTTATACCTTTCCTTATACCAATAGCAACTGGGAGGATTTCTATTATTATTATAGTAAAGGAAAGATACTTATATCTTCCCTTTTTGTAAAGAAAAACAAAAACAACCGCAAGCAAGGACTGAGCCTTTGGTTCTTAAATTTTTCTAACCAGACCATTAGGAAAAAAGAAGCCCAAAATCGGTCGGTAGAAGTCGGTATGATCGATTATTTGGGGGTTTTTGCAAATCTCTAATACGGAGAGTTGACAAATTTAGACGTTCAATGATCCCACTCCATGTAAGTATTAAACCCCAAAAAGGATCTTTGTAGAAAAAAATGTTTGGTGTAACAAATCAACATTTTTCATCATATTCCTCTTCGACTTGGTCTCGTTGAAAATGGAACTTTTAATGATACCAAATAAAGGAGAAGATTAAACAACTTACCTTCTAGCTCTTTAACGGAAGTGAATCCATTAATGAAATCTACTTTGCCTTCTCTGTTAATATATGAATTAAAACTAAACTGAGATAATGAAGTTCTAATAAAGAAATAATGAGAACAATGCAGATTTCAAGGCTGGGACAGGACCAATTCATACCATTTTTATTTTTAATTTTTTTTGAGGGGGGGGGGAGAAAACTAAATTCTTATTAATTATGCACTTGCTACATCTGTACTAATGGTGTTCTGGGATCTAATATTAAGGTGAAACAAAATTTAAAAGCATTAATTATGCCTTAGAAAATATAGCTCTGGATAAAATCTGTGTGTGATATTTATATATATACTTAACCCATTTTAACAATTTCATAGGAATTTTTTCCCCTGATTGGTGATGTGTCTCACATTTGATTTTTTTTCAATCCAATATCATTCTAACCTAACAATTATATATATAATTCTATATTGAATATGCTATCCAATTTTATACAAATTAAAGAATTTTTGTACCTTGAAGCACATGCTATAGTACTTCTGAATTTATTTTCAAGTCAGAGCTTTAGTTTAATTCTAGATGCACATATATGTTTTTATATATATATATATATCAAGAAAAGAAATTTCAAATAACAGAAATGATTAATTAGTTTTATTTTTATTTTATTTTTTTAAAAAAGAAGCAACAGAGGCAGTACTAGCGGACTCTTGTTTCTTTATCTATCAAATTATTATTGAAGGGTTGACAAGCTCATAAATTACTTGGACTATTTAGAGTTGATAATATTGTCCACCAATATTAGACATTTAATATTTTATTAAGAAAATAATGAATACACCTTTAAGTGAACGGTTATAATTAGAGGATAAAAATCATATTGACCGCTTATGATCACTATAATTTAGTTGACAGGATAGGAAATATAGAGAAAAATGTACAGAAAAGATGCAAAGGGGCATGAACACAACCCGCCTTGAACTGCCTACTGATATTGTTGTTTCTACCTGTAGCTCCAATATACAGGACCACATTACTTTTGTGCTTAATTTACCATATATATATATATTCTAATTAATTGTTGTTGGGTTTATTGTTTTGGTTTAATTAATTAATTAATTAAAATAGTCATTTTCTGCTATTATTGTAGAGTTTGTATCTTCTTTTCCATTTTACGGTTGTCATTTCTGTAAGGGATAGAGGCATTATTATGTGTGACTACTTATTGTCTCTACTACTAATAATATGCTACTACTACATTTAAAACAAAAAGGGTTATCTTGTTTTTCCTGCTCTCATTTTGCACACTAATAATATGCTACTTATACTTAATATCTCTCTTTATTGATCCAAAACAAAAGGGTTCTCCTTTTGTTTTTTCCTGCTCTCATTTTGCACACTAATAATATTGTAAGTTGTTTTTACTTCTTTTCTCATATTATTCTTTCTATGATAAATAAATTTATTTTATGTGGTATGTGTTATTGGGTATGTATGTATGTATGTATTCATGGTTAGTATTGTAATGTACCTAGTTACTTATAGCTTTGATCGAGTGATTGCTTTTGTGTTCATGATCTATCTCCGATATGCTAAACTACTACTAGTACTAAATGTTGGGGAAAATATGAAGTTTCTTTATGCCCCCCACCCTTTTGTGGGTACACATGCTTTGAATGGTTTTAGTTTTAGGAAAAAAAAATTTGATTCACAAAAGGTCTCTTGTATTAGAAGGTGCTCGTTTGTTATACTATATTAATGAATGTATACTTGAAAAAAACTAATGTTATCAAACACAAAACTAATGCAATATTATTGAATACATTTAGATTATATACTTGCAACTAGAATTATAAAAAAAACAAAGTCATAAACAAAATGTGCCTTAATCTACTGCAATTTACACTCCATTTTTGCAGTAGTTTGTACAACAAAATGCATTGTAATTAACGTAGTAAACCAGTAGCGGCAGATTGAACCGCAAACAGCGGAAGATTGCACCACAAACAGCGGCAGATTGTAACACAAATTGTGGCAGATTGGACTGCAATCTGCAATGCAATTTGCTCTGTAATCTACAGCAAATTGGACCGCAATTTGTGTTGTAGTTTTCACCATAATTTGCAGCAGATTGGTGTGCAAACGAAAAAAAATTGCATGCAAACTGCAGTAGATTGGCATATTGCAATGCGAAATGTTCTCCAACTTAGAAAACTTTTATTTTGCTTTTGTGCTCTCTTATTTCCTCAGATGAATCATCTGATTTTGTTGATGTTATCCAAGTAGACATTGGTTTATTGAACAGGGGTGATGAGGATGCTGACATTGTTGATGTTGTCCAAGAAGTAGCTTCCATTGACAATGATTTTATCGATGATGATGTTAATGATGACAAAGATGAAACTTTGATCGAATATTGAGACGAGGAAGATCTTGTATGTAATGATGACAATGATGACAGTGATATAAGAAGACCTCTTTGGGATAATTTTTTGGGACTAGTGGTCGGATATAGAAGACCTCTTTTTGTTATAATTAATAGAAATTCTAAGTTTTTGAAACTTTTTGCGTAGCATTTTATGCACATTGATGACATGTACTTGGAAGGTTTTTTTATTTAGTAGATAGCATTTTATGCATAGGGAATGACATGGACTTGGAAGGTTTTTGTATTTAGTAGATAGAATTTTATGCACAGGGAATGACATGTACTAGATGGTTATTAATTATATATATAAACCTTTGATTAACCCATTATGTTTTTTACCCGTTCGATTGAATGTTTATATAAGTTCAATATGATGTAATGTTTATATAGATTAAATGTGATTGAAAGGATAGTATAATTGATTACATATTTTGTATAAATTAGAACAAAACCAAAATATTTTACTATTGTTGTCGAGAATTCGTCACTAAAAATAGCAAATCATATTGTGACGAAATTTTTCGTCGCTACTATATGTAGAGTGATAATTCATTTTTTACATTTTTTGACAAATAATACCTTTTCGTGACGAAATATTTTGCTGCTTAATGTTTCCCTTCTATAACGAACCATTTTCGTCACCTATAGATACATTTTTGTGACGATACACTTCGTCACATATTAGTTTACATTTTGTGACGAAAATGATATTTCGTCACGGATTTTATACTATTCACGACGAAGAGGTTTCGTGGACTATTGTTACACCATAGACGACGAAATATTTTTTTCGTCGTGGAATATCTTTCGCGACGCGGTTTTTGCGACGAACTCATGACGACGTACTTTTCGTCACATAAAGTCTTTTGTGACGAAAAAACTGCCCTTTAGTGACGAAATCCTTCGCCACATAATGTAAAATTTGTTGTAGTGGCAGTCGACTACATGAAGTGGGGTAGTCGACTACTTCGAGCTGGGCAAGATTTTTATATTTCTTTTCTCCCTTTTTCTTCTCATTTCATCACTACCTCTTGAGAGCTTCTAGAGAGAGAAAACAAGGCAATCTTGGGGGTTTTACGAGTGATCCGAGATCATGACTCAAGCTACTCCTTTATCCACCAAATCCAACCTCCTATCACTATTCATCATCTTCCTCACCACCACCTCCATGGCTAGGGTTTTGGAGCAAGGTTGGGAGTTTCGCATCTACGCTTCTCCGGCTCGTTTCTTCTACAATTCTTCGAAGGATTAACCCTCAATAGGTGGGAACAATAGTATTATAACATGTTTTCAAGTTATTACACCTACACTACGAATCAAAGCTTATGCGATGACTTTGTATATAATTTTCTACAAATGCATGTTCAAGGGGTTGTGGGGTAATTTTCCTTGAATCTTTGATTATATTATATCTTTTATAAACATAAATGATGGATTTTACAAGAAACCCCAACTATTATGCTGATTTGGAAAAGATGGGTATAAAACCCTTACTTACAAGTACTTTTGTAAACATACGCTGTAGTACGCTTGCATAAGATGCCATACTCGGTTTTGGAAACAAATTTTACATATGATTACTTATGATTGTGGTGTTATTGTTGTACTTTAATTAGTAATCCCTTATCTATGAAAACTACTACCTACTTGCCAGTCCGTAACTATGTTGGGTAGATTTATAAGTTTATTTCGTATAAACCAAGAGCTAAGATCATAGGGGATCAAAGTTTATACGGAACTTAAACCTTAATAATTTGTGTGTTATACTTGGCTTGGAGCCTACATGACGAAACGTACAAAACTCCCCAAAAGAAGGATATTCTTAACATAACTCATAGTTAACGGACTTGGTGAAGGAAGTTGAAATACAGCTACACCACCACCACTTGAGTAATGTAAGGTACATATACACTTAAACAGAGATATACACGTTATATACATATACAAGTGAATCAAATACATATATTTTGGTATACATATATATTCTTTTGGCTCATACCTGGGTAATAATATGAGGTGTATCATGTTCTGAAATGATATTGATGACCTATAGATATGCATGTGTACTTGGGATTTTTCTTGGATTTCTATATCAGTTAGCTAACACCGCTCGTACCATATAGTGACTTGGTTATTACTTTTAGCGTATAGCCTTAGTGGCTTTGTGAGACTATTATGTTGCCTTAGGGGCATTCTCTGTCTAGGTGGACCCAGTAGGTGGTCCCTGCCTTAGGGGCAGAAGAAACCGAGTTTGATTGCGATCTGTGTGCACACGTAGATAAAATCCTAGACGTGACGTTTATATATATGATTGATATGATTATTGTTAGAGTGATATATTAAAAGCCATAATTTTCTTGTTGGTTTGGATATGTTATAAACTTAGTTTTGCTATTTTAATGAGAATCTTTATGGGAAATGGTTGCATTATATTATTTATTTAAATATTGTGCATGTGTGTCTTTTATTCCATATAGTATATGATTTGGTGTGTAGAGTATAGCTTACACGCATAAGATCATATCATCGGTTCTTGTGGAATATAAGTTTAATGGTTCACAATCTTAGATGGAATTGGACACCCATCGGTAGGATTGTAGCACAAGTTTTAGTAGTCTATCTTGACTACAGGAAACGGTATAGTTTTAACTCGTTGTGCTAGTACATTTTGTGTGTATTGAATATGACCAGTTTGGGTTAATTGTTTTTATATTGACTATATAAAACAATTTAAAATCCCATGGTTATTATGATTACTTATACTCTTAATCTTGAAATAATTAATAGACATATATATGTAGTGTTTGTTGTTTTGACTCATTAAGAGTGAGATTCATTTATGGATCAATAATCTTCGTAAATTGGATGACGACACTATATGTATGATGAATATTAATTATTGATGGAATCCACGTCTCGGTATAGGGATTGATGATAGCCCCTTGAGGAGCTTATAAGTTTTGATCATGTCAAACCCTGCAGGTGGATTATGTTAATCCGACATGTCAAATAAGTTAAGTGGTAGGCTCAAGGATTAAGAAGTCATTTAAATATAATTGTAAGTAATTTAATTTAAATGACAGTTATCTGTAATCTTAACGTGGGGAGAATAATAAGTATTTAATAATAAGGAGCTCGAAATATAATTTTGAGATAAGGACGGGGGTGCAATTTTAATTCTTTAGTGGTGTGAATTATAATTTATGGAAGGAACTAATTCATAGTGGAATTAGGATTCCAACTTTCCATAGGAAGCCCAAACACTTATTTCTCCTTAAGGTCCCTATCGTAGCCTTATATATACGCCAGCCTTGTCTCTTCTCATGATAACAATAATTCTCATGAGTTAGGGTTTGTTCTATTGAGAGAGGAAAAAATCTTGGTGATACCGTAGCCCACACTCGGTGCAAGATTTGATGGCGGAAGGAATACGATAGAAGATCTTTAGGTTTTCGGCACAGCAGTCAATCAATCGTAACTTTTGATTGCACCATTGGATCGGGCTGATTTTTGGATATGTCATTCAGAACGCAAAGTTACTAACATAGTGCGAAAAATCAGGACGATCAGAAGTCGTTTTGGTGGCAAAAATAATTAATTTTCGCAGCCCAGCGAGAATTATAAAAATCTGACCAAATCGCAATTCGATGCTTTCAAACCCTAGTCTCCTCATATGGATCCTCTACATGATCCACAAAGGTGAAATCTATTTATTCTTATAGGGTTTTAGCAAAAGTATTTTGTTCAATCTATACGCAAAATCAAACGATCCTATATTTATGTCTCCATCAATTATAGATTTGGTTGCGGTGTTGTGGCATATTCAGTACGACTATAATTATTTGTATTGCCTTTCTTATACTTTGGGGATGGGATATCACTTATATACATTGCATGAAATGATTTCCATTGCATTGGCAAATTAAGGAATATATTTATGTACATATATTTATACTTATCCAAGTACTATATATTACAAGGAAATAAATTTCGTACAGAGTTGCATTACATAAGTCAAACTATTTTCATTATAAAAGCACGGCATGCATGCATGGTTTTTCCCAACTTATTTTTATATAAAAAACTCGGATAGTTCCCACTAAGCCTATTTGGCTCACTCCCATTTTTCCAAAAATAGTTTTGAAGGTACTCTTCGGGGAATGGCACGCATACAAGTCTAGAAAGCCCCTGATAGCTTGGAACTATATAGTTGTCTCAGGACGACTTAGTGTTTACAAATTTAGATGTTCGGAATAGTTTGTATAATTAATTAAAGGTGTTATGTATGATATAAATGTTACAAAACTTGATGACTTTGTTTGGGACCTCATTGAAGGAACATGAATTGTAATCACATTTGCCTGTTAATGGTTGGGATTTGATAAATATAAATGTGGAGTTATTTCAATAGATGGAGCTTCTACAGGTCTTGGTTTTATTAAAATTATAGACTCCACATGCCAAATTTTTTCTGAACTAGAACTTTATACAATAAATGTTTTCGATACTGTTTAAATTGTTTTAATTTAGTCCTACTGTCGCGTACAACACTGTGATTAACTGGGTTCTGGAGGCTCAATCCTCCAAACGGGATTTTGGGGCGTCACAGATAATTTCTTGGGGATTAAACAAATGTAGATGGAATTGGTGCATACATTAATGATACCATAATCAAAGAATTCTTTGAAGAATCCTAAAATATATTTTTTAATGATATCCCAACTCCTCTTAAAGACTTCCATCGTATACCCATTTGGCCTCGGTGCTTTCTCCCCATCACACATCTCTATACACTACACCAGAAATGCCAAACAGGCACTGGTCAAAACCGTGCCAAAATGAATCTGGAACGGCTCCAGCAGAGCCTAAAACAGGCGTGGTATTTTTTTTGGAACGGCCTATTTCCGATCCCATTCCATTTTAGATTATGGTCAAACTGCACCCTTTTCACCAAAACTGGAAAGGTTTTGGAACGGCTATAAACTGTACCAAATATGTTCTAAATATGTTGCAATTTATGTAACTCAGTTTTCATTTCATTTTTTATTTGTCCACATGTAATTTTTCTCATTCCTCCACTTGTCAGCTAGTCGTTATTACATGTGGAAAGTTGGCACTCATTTGGAGCAGGTTTTAGCTGTGCCAAAGCTATACAAATTTGGTAATACAATATTTGGGTAGGTTTTTTGTTTATTTATTTTATTTTTTTGTCTAGCCACATTTTTTTTTTGCCCTTTTCAACATATTACACACCATCAAAACTTAATTAATAACCCACAATATAGTCCAATCTAATCCAAACTAACATCATATATATTTTAATTAAAAAGGGCAATCTAATCCACATAACAATTAGAAATCGTAAATAATAATATTACAATGCACAAAATATTGATGTCAATGTAAATATAAGTTAAATATAATATTACAATGCACAAAGCCCTCAAAGTTTAACTAGTCCAAGCTTCTTCACCATTTATTAATAGCAATCCCTTGATACTTGGTAGATTCCGTCTGTAAAGAACATCACAAAAAATATAGATGTTAGAATCGAAGATAAATGACATACAAATGAATTAACTGTACGGTTTCAATTTCAAAATGAATTACCATGCTAATTTAAAAAATATATACTAATTACATGAGCTAAACACGAGTGTTAAGGATACTTACTAATGTGGCTAATCATCGATGGGAAGAAGAAGATCATCGTACCAATACATTTATTAATGTTGTCTATTATATTACTTCATAACCATGTTCACACTCTTATCACAACTAGAACATATAGAAGATGCCGAAACAAAAACAAGTTAGTTAATTAACAATGTCACAGTACAAGAAATTTTGTAAACTCAAAACCAAGAAGTTTTATAAAACTAACTGGCTTACTTATCAACATGCACAACGAAACTTCCAACAACAATATAAGAACATAACTATAAATTTTTTGGTGGGTGTAATACTGCAATTAGCGCTGTCAAGTAAAAATGTCAACTCCTAATATCGAATAGAAAGAGTACACTTTAATTCAAAACCAAATATAATAACATTTAATGTAATTTCATTCACCTCTATATCAAGAAATTCAAATCTTAGTCATAGTACTACTTCTTAAATGCTCCCTATGAGATACAAAAGAGAAGGGAAGAAGGTAGTAATGTAAGCAATGCTGCATATATAACTACTTAAATATACCACTTTCCATGAAGACAGACAAGCTACTCTAAAAACTTCAAAAGGAAATTATGAACTGAATTGGGAATTCAACAGCATGAGTTGATTGCGGTAAACTTGGATTATCAAAAACACCAACTCAATTCTTAATTTGAGAGCAAAGAAACAATATACACCTAGAAGCATAAGGAATTCATATATTTGTAATATTTCCCACATGGGATTTATGTTCATTAATTCATATAATTGATTTACCATCACTCCATGAGAAATTAAAGTAGTACATAGTAAAAACAAATTGACAAATTTATGCAGCAAGTCTATGGACTGCTAAAACAGATAATTGGTTTAAGGAGCTTCATTCTAATTACAAACAGACTAATACATGGAATTACTTAAATACAATACCAAAAGAAACTTTGTACATAATGACACGAAGGTACACGTGCATGATGAAACTATTCCATCACTCCACATGTCACTCAAAATAGTGTGTGAGATCCATTTAATCAAATGGGAGATATCATGCCATTAGAAAATACCCATTTTTAGTTTCTTTAATATTTTCACTAGATTTCTTTCCATTTTTAAAATTATTCAATAAATAAATAAGAATCCTATGTATAGAAGATAAGTTGTACTTATACAATCTGCAGTATCTAACAAATATAATAGTAATAGTATTAGAGCTTTAGCATTAACATTAGTTTGAATATCCAAACTTACAAATTCACTTCTATCACTGCCAAAATTCTTACTGATATCATGCTAGGTATGTAAGCATAGCTCCACAAGATACTTTAACTACCTGCAAACTGGAAAATAAGAGAAGCATAAACAAAGAGGATGACAACATTTATTGAAAAGAAAGTAAATAAGGACTAAGAAAACATATGGAGAGAGCAAGTGAAAGAATGGAAACTAATTGCTTTAATGTCTCTTGTTCTTTTCTACTCACTATGAGAAAAAAGAAAAAGGGGTCTCACTTATAAAAATTGGTGAACTTAGATAATCATGGAACGTCAAGATGGTCTGATATAAGCTTTCTTTTAATTTCTTTGTTTGAGTATATTATTGTAAAGAAGAGGAAAGGTGTGTATTTATTTATAAAGAGAGAGAGAGAGGGAGAGAGAGAGAGAGATGTATTTATTTAAGTGCAGGATCATGCTTCCAGCTCACGTGCCCATTTAGGTTCTTTATCTCATAATTTGAGTGATGAATGAGATTGCTTTATTTGATTACTCAAGAAATTAGATTGCTTTATTTGTCTGTAAATTTTTAAGTTCTATATTTATATGTATATATTTATGTTTTATAGTCTACATGTATATATCTCGCTCTGTGCTCCTCGTGATTTTAGACATTGAATCATATTTTAGTCTACGTGTAGTTTTAGGTCTGATTTACACAAATTGAACAAAGACAAAGACAGGTGCACAAATACAAAGTCTAGGACAATCTTATAAAGACAAAGAAAACTATAAATCATGCAGTCTAATTTTACCAGTTAGTATTGCTTGCTTTAATTATCCTCGTTAGCCATTGAAACTGATCATTCCCATTGCTAATTGAAGGCTTCTAAATAGTACCTGATTGAAGAACAAATAAAAACTCTTCAGCCAAAATGCAACACAAACTCAACACCTTAAATTTTTCTTGTACTACAGAGAGGAATTAATTTAACCTCTTCTTCCATCCTGACAAATAGAAAAGCACGGCAATTAGAAAATCTTTGAACTATGTTTCCTTCGACAAATGCTTTTGTCAGTTACCCATAAAATTGATTTAATTAGATAAGTTGAATTTGGTGAGGAGTTCACACGCATCCAACAGATGGGCAAATCCTACAGAACAACAAACAAAGATCATATGGTATCTTTTTGTGTGAAGCAAGATTAACATATTGAGAATAGATTAGAGGGAGGCTGACCTTATCATTAAAACGCTCAATCTTAATTTATTTCCTTCTTTGGTCTTGCATGTCCCCCCCTACGAGTGTGTTTCTCTGAAAATAACGATTACCAATCACATATCAAACAAAGTTACACCAAATAGAAGAATTTAAAGGAACTTTTCTTCCTTTCCAGCAATAGTAGAATTTACGATGTACTTGGAGAAAAGAAAAGAGCTATAAAGAGCCCATCTATGAACAAATAAAATGAATAATGGCTCCACGGCTCCACCATACATACTTGTTAATAGATACCCCCAAAAAATATACATATACTTTCATATTTTAACCAACTAGCTCTTGTGCACGTGCGTTGCACGTGTTTTTAGTGTTTGACAAAGGTTATTAGTCATAGTAATAAATATGTAAAAAGAATGGTAAAAGAAAAGAAAAGAAGTTCTATCCAAAGCAAAAGCTTGATAAATATATAACAAATAAACCAAAAACAATAATATCAAGTGTAGATGGTAATTTAAAATTGTAAGAGAATGATATAATCAATTAGGTGAACTAAAATTGTTGAACCAAATTTCCGTGGGTGGCCAAGCATAAACCTGTATTGGAGTATATTATATAATTAGTACATTTATTATTAGTTTAATTAATTGTATTTTTTGATTTAACCAATAGACAAGGAAATTAATTAAATTTAAAGTGTACGCAAGCAATAATAAAAAAAACATTAACCAATAAAAACACTATTGTCGACCATTAACCAATAAAAAAACACTAACCAATAAAATTGTAAAAAAAAAACATTTACGCAAAAAGAGAACTGTTGTTGACCATAAAAAATTTATAGAAACACTAACCAATATCCACTATTATGTTGAATTATTGTTTCATGAAATAGGATTCGTTTATAATAATAATAATAATAATAATAATAATAATAATAATAATAATAATATCTTCCAAGAGAGAGAATGAACCGTGTATATTTTGAGAAACTAGTAATCTGTCTTATGTTTTTTTATATGGTTTATGTATTTATATATAAGTTTGTGAATTGAAATTGTTGTTGAAATAAATTAGGATGTATTGTAAGAGATGTAATATCATTGGAAGAGTAGAGAAACAAAAATAAGTAGAGTTTAAACTAAATTAATATGATATCATCGTGAATTTGATTTTGAGAAGAAGATTTTAATTTTATTTCTATAGAATAAAGGGAGTAAAAGACATAATTTTGTTTTAATTTTATTTTGAGTTGTACAATGTGATTTTCATTAGTAGAGTAATTTGATACTATTGTGAATTTCATTTTGAGTAGAAGATATAAAATACATAATTTTTTTCATTAGTAGAGTAATTTGATAGTATTGTGAATTTTATTTTGAATAAAAGATATATTAAAATACATAATAATTTTTTTAGTAGAAGACATAAAATACATAATTTTATTTTAGTTTTATTTTGAGTAGTACAACCTGATTTTCATTAGTAGAGTAATTTGATATTATTGTGAATTTCATTTTGAGTAGAAGACATAAATACATAATTTTTTTATTAGTAGAGTAATTTGATACTATTGTGAATTTCATTTTGAGTAGAAGACAAAATGCATAATTTTATTTTTAGTACAGCGTGATTTTCATTTTGAGTAGGAGATTTTAAATTTAGAATAAAAGGGTATATTTGTCCATATAAAACAAGGGAAAAACACTTAAGGTTATTCATGCTTTTATATATAGTATAGATATAGATAGATATACATACACTTAGTCAAAACTTTAACTAACACATACATAGTATCAAAATGAATCTGAATGAGAACAAATTAGGGTACAAATTATTTAACTTTTCTATTTTAAATTAAGTGTAAGGCAACGGAATGGAAAGAAGGGAAATTAGGGCAATAGTATGGGCATATGGAGATTGCGGTGTAGTGCAGAATGGCGGCTTGCTGTTTGTAAAACCCGCTCAAACTGATTTTATAGAAAATATTTCAAACAAGATGTTTGAGTCAAGAAACTTTTATTTAGAAAAGATTACTTTCTTTAAGCAGATTAATAAACAGATTAATAGCAAATATAGTCAGATTTTCAGATTAATAGCAAATATAGTCAGATTTTCAGATTCAATATAAACAGGCTTATAACAAATTTTTCAGCAATAGAAACACATTTTCGTAGCCATATAAAACAGATCTTTCTGCAGCAAAAATACCAATGGCAGCAGCGAAACAGATACACAGTAACACATACTAGAACAGCCTATACACAGCAGCAATAGCAGAATGAAAACATCAATATATAGATTGTATTTCGCAGCAATAAAAATCAAAATAGCAAACTGATTTTCACAGCAATAAACTATAGAAACAACCCTTAAAAATAGACTTAAAGGCAGCAGAAATAACACTTTAAAATCAACCCATTTAATGCATCCGGTAAGATTTGTAGGTAAGTATAGCATTGCTCTTAATAAAAAGCACACACTTAGCCAATCAACCAATCAAATAAAAGCTTGCTTATTGGATAAAAATCTTTTAAAAATACTAAGTTATATTTAAAAAATAATTTTGAAAATTACAAATAAAATCTCACGTTAAAGAGCACATAAAAATATACCTAGTTAAGCATTTTTCAAATAAACCTGTCTTCCGGCTTTGCAATAAATCCTGCACAGTAAAATCTTTTGTAGCACATGGCTGGACTAGAGTTTCCTTTCTAAACCGTTTTTGCTCGAAATGGATAATCCTAATTTGCCCGACTAAATGATACCCAATGGAACTTTCACTTTTAACGGCTCAGTGGGGAGGAGAATGGTGGGAGGAGACAATCGAGATAAAGGGGGTTGAGCGAGAGATAAGAAGGGCGAGGGTTTTGAGCGAGAGGGGAAAATAAAGGAGTCTGTTAAGAGATTTGGGGCATAGAAGTGGAGACAGAGAGATTTCAACGATGTTTGGAGATATTTTTTGACATTGGAAATTTCAAAAGAGAAGTAGCAAGTGAAATGAAAATAAAAATAGAGGGAACATAATTTTTTCTGTTCAGGAAATAAGAGAGGGAAATCTAAAATTGGTTGATGCTTGATAAGTGCCCAAAATTGTTATTTTAACCCACAAATAATATTTTGTTAAAATATAATTAATGCTTAAATTATGGAGGAATAATATTTATTTTGTCTTTTTGTAGGGAAGAAGAAAATTATGATAAAAAGCCTAAAAAGGTGGAAGAAGTCTATTAAAGATCAGAAACGAAAATAAAGAAGAAAGAATATTTCAATTCAATATTCTCTCCTAATTCGACTACAACTCATTTATCTCTCTCTTAATTAGAATCCTAATTGAATTCAAAGTTGTTATTTCTTCTACAATTCTAGTTTCCTAAACCTTGTAAACTTCTATCTCTTATTCCTATATATAGACCCATTCTCTACACCTAAAATTATAGAAGAAAAATAGAGAAGAAAAATATATAAAAAATAGATAGAGAAAAATAGATAGAATATAGATATTACTAGAGAGTTCTAGAGAGAGAAGATCCTCCATATATTAGTTGTCATGTGGCCGAAGTATCAAAGGTGGAGAAGTGGACAGCGTAAAGCCGTGTAGTACACACTAGTTCGAGCATCATATACAGTGACGCTTTCTAGCTTTTTAATTATCTATAGTTTGTATTTAAGTACTTTAATTTTAATTTTAATGGTGAATTATTATTTTATTTTAATGTGTTCTTTATTTAATATGCTTGGCTAAATTATCTCCCAAAGGGGAGGGATGAAACCGCCATGGATGTAATGGGCTTAATTTAATTCTAATTGATTTTTAATTATTCGTCTCGAATTAAAATAGATTTTGAAATTAACATTACTATAACGTGTGTTTTCTTTCTAGTACTTTAATTGTTTTTTAAGATAAAGGAAGGATCTCTTGTGATCACCAATTTGGGGGATACAGGCGATACCTATTTTTATTTACATTAGTTTTAAAGAAAGAATGATGGTGAATTCAAATTTGTTTATATAGTAGGGATGAATATTAAAAGTATAATTATATACTTTTTTGTTTATATCCATGGTGGTGCATTCTTTTTCCTTGGGATTTTCTATTATTGATTCCTTGCTTGATTTAATTTAATTAGTTTAGTTTAATTTTTAGTTTCTTAGTTAAAATAATTTCAAAAAATCAAAATTTAAAAACTGTTTTAATTTGGTTCCTAAAATATTGGATTTCGACAAACTCTCCTACTTTTAAGGTATTAACTTGGATTTGGATTGACTCCTACTTATTCGCTATACTAGTTTAATTATTTTATACAAAAGTAGGGTTTTATTGTATTTAAGCGCGGAATTAAGCAACGACAAATTAATTCTAAAAATTCCCCGTAAATCATTGGCGCCGTTGCCAATTTCAAGTTTCATAGTATTCAAGGAAGTTTGAAAAAATCCTATATATTTTTTAGACCTTCTTTGTCCCTCCCTATTTTTTTTTAAACAAAAAAAAAATTGCATTAACCGTGCACTGTTTTTTTGTTTGAGCCATTGGTTGACAAATTCTTGTTTAAGGAGACCTCTTTATTGCTGGCCCTTCAATATAATACATCAAGTGCTCGGCTTTCCTATTTAAAAAAAAATTGTATAAAACAGAAAGTTTAAAAAATAAAATAAAAATGAGTAGCAGTTTTATTCTTATTTTCGTTTTCTTTAATTACTAAAAAAAATTATTCTGAAAAAAAAAAGAAAGTTTGACAACTTTGATTTTTTATTTTTTTCCTAATATTTTTGTTTTTCTTTATTAAAAAATTTAATTTTGAAAAAAAAAAAAAGAAGAGCAGAAGCCGCTTGACTTTTCACTGCCTTTAAGAAACAATAAGTTTCTTTTAGTTTACTAAATTAGATTTTCACTTGGCTTTGGTTTTACTTTTTAAAAAAAAAAACAGAAAATTTTTAAAAAAATAAAAAATTTCCTTCATTATTTATTTTATTTGTTTTTGCCTTTAGATTAGATAATTTAGGCATTTTTAGGTTCCCTCTTACTTTTAGGTTAGATAACTTAGACGCTTTGCACTTAGGCCCTTTTTTTTTATTTGCCTCTTTATTTGTGCATATTTAATTTAGCATTTGCATTAAAATATTAGTTAAGGGCAACTTTCCTATTAAGATAAAGATTGGATTTCATCACCAATTCTTGCCCACCTAGGTTAAAAACCACCCTGCACTTGTTAAACCCGAGCCTTAAATTCATTAATCTAAAATTAATTAGACAGTGCAAGATAATTGTTGGCCCCTCCAGTGAGTACCTTTTTAATTTAGCAAAGCCTAGGTAAGTTCTGTCAAAACGGCAGCTTGCTGTCGAAGATAGATGGGTTTTAAGTGGGACCGTTTTTGACCCCTCCAGTATTTCCTTGGATCTTAACTGGTTGTTAGATTGAAAGCCTTAACAGGTAAGCTTACAATTTTCTCGATAAGAGTAGCACAAGCCTGGATAATTAATTATATTAAAATGCTCAGCCCTCACTAAATTCATTGCTTAATTAGATTGCCCTTAGGATTTTGCTTGCAACTAGGATATTGCATAGTTTATGCAACTTAGAAGTGGTCAAATAATTGGAAGACAATTAATCTTTCCACCTGAAAATCTCACTATGGTTAATAATCGCACATTAAATGACTATTTCGCTCCTATCACTGCTGAGCCACCTATGTGCATCACCCTTCCAACCACTAATGTAGCTCAATTCGAAATTAGACCTGCCACCATTAATATGCCACCTAAGTTCCATGGCCTTGATAGTGAGCAACCATACATTCACTTAGGAAAATTCCTTACAATTTGTAGCACCTTTAAGAACCAAAACCTAGATGATGATGGTGTCAAGCTTAGATTATTTCCTTTATCCTTAGAAGATAAGGCAGCTTCGTGGTTGAACTCTCTTCCTCCTAATTCAATCACAACATGGGAACAACTAGCTAGGAAGTTTATGTCTAAATTTTACCCTATGCAAAAGACTGAATCAATGAGAGATGTTATTAGCACATTTAGGGATAAAGTAGATGAGGAATTCCATGAGACATGGGAGCGTTTTCATGATTTATCAATCAAATGTCCACACCATGGTTTTGATAAAGCGAGTCTTGTCCATTTCTTCTATAAGGGTCTTTCTCCAATGAATCGTACAATGATTGAATCAATGAATAAAGGTAAATTCAAAGACCAAACTCCTGACCAAACCTATACATTTTTAGAGGAATTAGCTGAGAGTGCACAAAACTGGAATAGTAGTAGCGAATACATGTCCCGTAATGAATATACTTAAATTAAGAAACCCGGCATGTATGAAGTTAAACTGACCCAGACCTAAAATCTATCATGGAAAGTCTAGCTACTAGTGTTCAAAACTTAAGTAAGAAATTTGATGCTTTTACTATCTCGACTAGAAACAACTCGAGCCCGGTTTTAAATGTCAGTAACCTATGTGGGTTGTGCTCTAGCTTTGATCATACTACTCAAGCTTGTCATTTTTATTGCTCTGATTCTGATGCACAAGTGTGTGCATTTAATACTTTTGGCAAACCTACTGCAAATACTTTTGGAAATAGATACCACCCTGACATGCGATTTCAACTTAATTTTTCTTGGAGTCAAAATGTTTCTTCGCAACAACAAAACGTAAGTGGTCCACCAGGTTTCCAAGGTTCCCAAAATAGGCCAATCTCTCAACAGGCCAGACCAATGGTCCTACAACAACAGTTCTTCCAACATCAGGTCTATAGTAATAGGGAGATAGTTCTTGACCCTATGCGAAATTATAATGCTCCAGTCCCATCCACTAATACTTCACTTAATATTCAAAGACACTTTTAAAATGCTGGCCATGACCATAGATCAATCCACTCAACAAGTGAATCAGAGGATGCAAAAGTTAAAAAATAATATTGATATTTTAGCTAAAAGCCAACTTTAATTCCAACAATCTATTCAGAGTCAGTTAAACCAACTCACTTCTGCCTTAGCTAAAAGACAAAAAGGTACCCTACCAAACCAAATTGAGCCAAATCCAAAAGGTATAACAAACTTTAATGTACGAGCTAATGTGTCTAATTTAGAACACCAAGCTGAACAAGATAATGTTGTTAATACACTTCCATCTAATGATAAGACTAAACAACAGTGAAATCAAGAAAACATTGAGCTCTAGGACAATAAGTCACAACAAGCTGAGAAGAAAGAAAGTGAGAATGACGAAACTAGGACCAATTTACCTAAAACTAATAAAAATTATCAAGCTGTAGGTCCTCAGATTGACAGTACCCCAAAAGAAATGATTCCACGTGCTCCTTTTCCATCTAGACTAGTCAACAATAAAAAGGATTCTCAATACAGTGAAATTTTAGATGTTTTTCAAAATCTTCAAATCAATATCCCATTTCTTAATGCCATAAAGAAAATTCCTTCTTATGCTAAATTTATTAAAGATCTAGTCAAAAGAAAAACTAGTATTCCTAAAGAAGCCTTCATAGCCCAGCACTGCACCTCCTTCTTACAAAACCAAGCTGTGATTAAACACAGAGATCCGGGTAGTCCAACTGTCTAATGTAAGATAGGAGAAAATTTTGAGGAACAAGCTTTATTAGATTTAGGAGCCAGTGTGAACCTTCTTCCATATTCCGTTTATCAAAAATTGGGGCTAGGTGATCTAAAAAAGACCGACGTCAGATTAAGTCTAGCAGACCGTTCCGTCAAAATTCCTAAGGGTATAATAGAAGATGCCATCGTAAAAGTTGCAGACTTTTATTATCCTGTCGATTTCATCGTCCTTGATACCCATCCCACCCTAGGCAAGCATATTCCTATCATCTTAGGCCGACCTTTTCTAGCCACGGCTAATGCACTAATAAATTGTAGAAATGGTAATATGACCTTAACATTTGATAACATGAAGGTTGAAATAAATATTTTTAGTCTCACCAAACAACCTGATGACGTTGAGTCCGTTGAAGAACTTTACTTTATAGAGTCATTATCTTCTGAAACGTCTAAGAAAATTCACCCCGAGGACCCACTCCTCTAATGCTTAGCTCATTTCGGATTTGATATCGATGAAAATAATATAATTAATAAGGTCAATGCTTTGTTAGACTCTACACCACTTATGAATATTGACAGTTAGGCCAATCGTTTTGAACCTGTTTTGCCTGAGTCTCTTATAACTATTGCGAATGAACCAAAACAAGTGTCAACCACTAGTTCTAATTCTAAATTTCTTACATGTAATTCTGAGTCTAATTCCACTTATACTGATAATTCATCCCAATTCGCTTCACTTTCCACGATACTTTTTGTTAATAGTGACCTCACATTTGACCCATGGCCTCCACCCATCAATTCCACACATGTGTCATCTTACCAAAGCAATAATGGTTGTTCTTCTGGTGTGGAGTTGTTTCATGTTGGTGTTGAGATTTTATCTATAATATCATCCAATTTAGAGCCTGACATAAATCATGCACCATTACTTGCTTGAATTTATCTCACGATTAATGTTCTATATTTATGCACAGTTAAATTCTATTTATGTGTCAAATCCTTGCTATGATATTACGATTATTATTTCTGCTGATTTGCCACTTGATAAACACATTAGTTATTCAGAATATTGGATCACACATCCCTTGTTACTTCTATCAACTATATCCCATGTTCACTGGGATGATCCCCAACTGTTTCGATTATTAATTTTTGAAAAAAATAATTTATCTCTGTTTGGGGGTGTTCTTGTTTAAACACTGAGGACAGTGTTTCGATTTGTTTGGGGGTGGGAATGTTTTCAAAAATGCAAATTCATTTTTTAAATTAAAATAGAGTCGTTTTGGTTTAGTACCATATCCATGATATAAATGAATTTACCGATGACCCACTTTATGAATGCTTAGAATTGTTATTGTCTAACTCTAAGTTTAGTTTGTTACTCAAATATATATGAATCTAGACATTGCACTATAAGCTCTATTCAAAATATTTCTTTACTGCACAACAATAGCCTTCTAGTGTAATGGAAATTGAAAAGTAATCGAGTTTCTAAGGAGCTAGAGAAATAACAGTGGAGGCTTAATAACCCTGTGAGATTTTGAGCCTTTCATCATTTGTAGAGGGTATATACGCAAACTCGGAGTCATAAGATAACTCAACTATTCTTCATACCGTATTACGTCATTGCATAGTCTCATTATTCTTTTTTATATTTTGATTAATTACTGAGAATGAAATCCCTTTCGAGTTAAGAGAAACATATGCCTTGTAGTTTATTTAATACGTGATCATCATGCTGGCTCATAGAAAGGATAATAGGCCTTCTTTCTTTTTCAGAATAAGCTTTCAACCATCATATATATTTATCGCTAGTAGCCCTTCGAGTCTGTAAAAAAATAACATTTTCTTTGTTTACCCATATTCCCAAAACCCCAATTATTTCTGAGAAGTTAGAAGATTGTGAAAGAAGAAAAATAAGGGAACAAGCTAAAACGGAAAAAAAAATAAAAATAAAAAAACCCAAAAGGAATGAAAGAAAAAAAATGAAGATAGAAGATGTTTGAAAAAAGAAAAAGAGAATGACTGCAATGTTCAAAGTTGAATGAAGTATATATTCATATTGTTCCCTACTAAAGTGATATTGAAGACCCTACCTTCTCAGAGATAATTATTCCTTATGCCCATATTTAACATGCATGTTAACCCAATAAAGTTCTATTTGATCTATGGTTAGGTATGGTAGGATGTGGAGAATAGATGAGAAGTGCTATGGTGGGTAACTCGACATTCTCAAATAAAGTAATTATTATTCCTTCCATGAGACTAAATATTCATTCATATGCATTTTTTTCTAATTAGTATGTGAGCTATTTGAATTTGAAATCCTTCTCACATACAAGAGAGATATTAATAACCAAATTTCAGAGTGCTATTTTTTTCAAGAGAGTATATCCAGTGAGATTTGGAGTCGAAACAACTTTTTCAAAGGCAATGTAGTAATTTCTTTACTTGGATATGGAAAGTTATATTAGATTGGCTGTCCACACACGCACACTTCCTTTTTGACCTTGTTCTGTAATGTTTATTTTATATCATTTTAGTAGCTCACTACATAAGGTGAATTGGACATTGCCGATTGTTGCCTTTCGTAAAGGTAGGTGGTGAGGAATTCTTTGAGAAAAAATAAGAGAAATCAAAATTGATTTCTATTTTTATAAAGTTTGGGGGCGTCTTTACTGCAAACCCTCACAAGGTTATAACTCGTCCACTTTGGTAACTTAGTGGTTTAAGGCCTTGTTGCATACAGTAAATGCAATCGAGAGTAACCAGCGAAAGTGGTACACCTGAGTAGAATATGATTTTAGTTTTTAGTTTTTTAGTTTTTTTATTTTGGTCCCTTATCTATGTTTGATAGTTTATGTTTGCTCGAGGACTAGCAAAAGTTTGTTTGGGGGTTATTTGATAAGTGCCCAAGATTGTTATTTTAACCCGCAAATAATATTTTGTTAGAATATAATTAATGCTTAAATTATGGAGGAATAATATTTATTTTGTCTTTTTGTAGGGAAGAAGAAAATTATGATAAAAAGCCTAAAAAGGTAGATGAAGTCTATTAAAGATCAGAAAGAAAGATAAAGAAGAAAGAATATTCCAATTCAATATTCTCTCCTAATTAGACTACAACTCATTTTTCTCTTTCTTAATTAGAATCCTAATTGAATTCAAAGTTGTTATTTCTTCTACAATTCTAGTTTCCTAAACCTTGTAAACTTCTATCTCTTATTCCTATATATAGACCCATTCTCTACACCTAAAATTTTAGAGGAAAAATGCAGAAGAAAAATATATAAAAAATAGATAAAGAAAAAAGATAGAATATAGATATTATTAGAGAGTTCTAGAGAAAGAAAATCCTCCATATACTAGTTACCGTGCGGTCGAAGTATCGGAGGTGGAGAAGTCGATAGCGTAAAGCCGTGCGATACACGCTAGTACGAGCATCATATACAGGGACGCTTTCTAGCTTTTTAATTATCTATAGTTTGTATTTAAGTACTTTAATTTTAATTTTAATAGTGAATTATTATTTTATTTTAATGTATTCTTTATTTAATATGCTTGGCTAAATTATCTCCTAAAGGGGAGGGATGAAACCGCCATGGATGTAATGGGCTTAATTTAATTCTAATTGATTTTTAATTATTCATCCCTAATTAAAATAAATTTTGAAATTACCATTACTATAACGTGTGTTTTCTTTCTAGTACTTTAATTGTTTTTAAAATAAAGGAAGGATCTCTTGTGATCACCAATTTGGGGGATACAGGCGATACCTATTTTTATTTACATTAGTTTTAAAGAAAGAATGATGGTGAATTCAAATTTGTTTATATAGTAGGGATGAATATTAAAAATATTATTAGATACTATTTTGTTTATATCCATGGTGGTGGATTCTTTTTCCTTGGGATTTCCTATTATTGATTCCTTGCATGATTTAATTTAATTAGTTTAGTTTAATTTTTAGTTTCTTAGTTAAAATAATTTCAAAAAATCAAAATTTAAAAACTGTTTTAATTTGGTTCGTAAATTATTGGATTTCGACAAACCCTCGTACTTTTAAGGTATTAACTTGGATGTGGATTGACTCCTACTTATTCACAATACTAGTTTAATTATTTTATACAAAGGTAGGATTTTATTCTATTTAAGCGCGGAATTAAGCAACGACAAATTAATTTTAAAAATTCCCCTTAAATCAATCCTAACATTATTATAATACTGTAGTAAAAATATTTTAGTTAATTTTTGAAACCAAAAGTTAAAAATAGGAGGGGGGAAATAGGGAGCCAATCTAAATTTTTGGAATCGGTTCGTCTTCGTTAATTTATTTTGGTGGTGATGGAGATAATTTAATTTTCAAGAGATGATCTTCATTAAATTTTATAAAAAAATCATCCATTTAGTTCTTAAACTAGACTTGTTAAATCGAAATTAAATTAAAAGGTAATAGAGATAAGCCAAGTCCAAAATTTTGAACAAATTTGTTTTCAAACTCATTTTTTAATTAATTTTTCTTGTGTATAAGCCCTCCATGTAAAGTTTGAGAATAAAAAGATGTATAAAGCAAACACTATAACCCTCAACCCCAATCCAAGTCCTTATTCCCTAAATGCTCGAACTCAAGTCTATCTAAAAAAATAGATTATATAAAAAATATATGTAGATATAAATAATTAAATATGTACGTATATATATATAAAGTCCGGTTCTAGTACAGACCGGGCCTTTTTACGACATTTTTTCAAAGTAAAAACATTAGGGATATTTTTTAAAATAAAAAAACTTTGTAAAAAGGCCCGGTTCGTACGGACCGGTCCGCACTTTAAATTTTCCATAGATATATACACAATAAGAATTAATTCTATTTTTATAAAAGGGGTACTTTAACACATGACCACGGGGAGGCGGAGGTGGAAGCAACTGGGGCTCACATGAATTGAACCCGGGCAAGGAGTTGGGTCTCCATTTCCACTCTTTTAGCATCCTAGGCAAAGTAATTAATTAAAATATTAGTTTAGTGGAAGCCAATGGCATTATAACACAATAGTACGTAGTGCTGGCTTAGCTTGCATAAAATTTGGGAAAAGAGTGGTTAGAGGCTTGATTCACCAATATAATTATATATTATATATTAGTTCTTGCAAAATACTACCCTTGCCTAAGTAAGGGTTCAAAATTTTAATTCTTACATACTTCTTGTTTCATTACTGAGAAAAAAATGTATAAGACGACAAAAATTGAAAATCATAATATGTGCTTTAGCTTACAGGGACATACCACTATTCCGTCAATATCCATTGAGCAGGTGAGGGTAGTTATGGAAAAAAAATACTTATTTAGATCTTTTATTCGGGTTAAAAGGTGAAATTTTTACCTTTGAATTATTCAGAGAAAATATAACCATTAAGGTATGTACACTGAAGCAAAAAAACATATATGTTTAGCACATTTAAAATCTAAACGGTCTCTATTAAGATTTCAAATGTGCAAAACAAATAGTCCCTTAGTGTGTTGGATTGAGCATTTCAGGATTTGATCACCAAAAGAGGGAGGATTGAGAGTGAGGTGTAAATATTCTAAATTTAGGAAATTACGTATTTTTATGCAAAATATAGAAAGTTAAATGGAATAAATTAAACAAGAGTTCGTAAGTGGTATGTACAATATATGTGATTTGCTAGTATCAAATTTAAATGCTAATGATTTTCAACTTTGATTTTTCATTTGAATTTATGTGATAGTTATCTTATAATTTAATGTGAATTATGTTATATAGGATAAATAAAAGAATTCATTATTTGAGGAGTTTTTAACATTTTCGTCCCTTGAAGTTTGAGCGAATTGTCACTTTAGTCCCTAATATTCATTTTTCGACTTTTTGCACCTCAAAGTGGATGCCGCCAATCACTTTAGTCCCTAGAACCATTTTCTGTTTGAGTAGTGGACGGAAACTGTGTACTTAAAGGGGCAATTTAGTCACCCTACTACTTTTTGTCTTCCTCTAATCTACCTGCCAATTGTTAGATACACTGTATATATGTTTTCTTTTCCCTCCATTACAGTAAAACAGAGAGGAAAAAAATAAGGACTAAAATAGAGACAATAAGAATGAGTCTCGTTCGGAAGAAATGCTTTGCCATTGTCGCAAATGAACTATTATGATTACCCCATGGACAGACAACAACCCAAGAAGAAGATTTCGAGGATGTCAGGTATGGATTGCGCATTGTTTCTTCAATTTTCATAGGTTTTCACTTTTTAATTTATTATACTCGATTGTAGGAAGGTGTATGTGGATACTTTTCTTGGTTCAATCCGCCAATGTGCACAAGAGCAAAATAAGTCATACCTAGTCTACTAAGGAAGAAAAATAAGCTGGAGAATGATGTGAAGAAATACAAAGAAACGGGTAGAGTGCTGGGTGTTCTTCTAGCCATTTTGTGGGTTTTTATGCTGATGTTGATTATCAGTTACCCAAGTTGCACTGAATATGCTTCTTAGTTTTTCCAGTTAGGCCGTTTACTCTTCTTTTGTGATGAAGATGTACCAACATTAAGTTGCTACTTTATGTTATGGATTATGTAATATTTTGAGTCAGAAAGGGTATTTTAAGTTGTAATATTCAACATTAAGTAATGAAAGTTGGGCGTTTCTATTTTGGATTATGTGTACCATTTATTCATTTTTTTGTGCAAATATAACCATAACAAAGATAGTAAAATAAAAACAGACAAAAAAGGGCTTATAAAATCAAATCTTTAAAACATAGCAAAAAAAGACATATAAAAGGTTGACACTACCAACAGTTCCCATTACATAGCAAAATAGACATTTAAGAGGTTCACAATACCAAAGGTTCACATTACATAACAAAAAAGACCTTTGAGCAAATCACAATACCAAAGGTTTAGTAAAGTTCATTTTTTTTTTCTAACAATTGCAGCTTGTAGACTAGAAAGTGAGACAAAATTCTTACTTCCATTAAGTATTGTTGATGCATTGATTGAGCCCAGAAATTGCACTTCTAATACCTTAAACAAGGCTCAATTAGCTTCTAGTTACCATCTAAAACCGAAAATTGCATGTAAATTCAATTTAAGCATGAAAAGAAGACACTACATTGTATTTCTGTGTTACTAAGCAATTTTGCAGGCCTAAAGTGGTTAGGCAACTGAAGTTGTATGCAAGATAAAAGGTTGAAAGCGGAAAAGTTCAAGAAGAAGGCCCAAAAAAGAAGTCAAACCCCATTCCGAGGCCCGAGACAAGGAAAACTCGGCAAATTACCCCCAAAGCGCTAGCAAGAAGAGAAAAGAAAGTCCCCAAATATGAATGAAGTGAATGCAAGTGTCCAAGAGTGATCCCAAGAGAAAAGAAGCTCAATCGAATCAATTCCGGAAGTTTTCGAGCAAAACCGAGACTACCGTAAAAAGCTCGAGGTTGTAACTAATCAAAGTTTTTCTATAATAGGAATTTGAAGAAATCTCCTGAAATAGAAGTTGTAGAGAATTAAATTACCTACGTGTAGACGAAAACAGTGCATCAATCAGAATTCAGAGCAAAAAGTTATGAGCGAAAGAAGAAGCAGCCAAAAGAAAAAGAAAAAAAATTTAAAAATTTGAGGATCGATCCCCACATGGTGAAGATCGATCCCCACTTTATTTTTTGGCCCGTTTTCAGTTTTTGGCCCTTTTCAACCCGTTTCTTCAAGGATTCTTCAACCCACCACCCTAGACACTTGTGGGACATATAAAAGACCACATATATCATATTTTAGGGTATCGCAACAGTTATATTACTATAGAACAGAGAGTTGAGAGACCGTAGCTTTATGGGAGCTTTTGCGTTTCTCTGTTGATCGAACTTTGAGTGAATTTTCTTTCTTTTCTTTAAAACAATTATTAGAATAGTTTAATTATCGTTTTGAAGGCTGGAACATCAGTGTATGCTACTATTATTCATCAATCAATTCAGTTTCGATTGCAATTGTTGTTCTTCATCCAGGTAAACCCTAGTTTTTTCTTTTCTTCAATTTAATTGCTTTTAATTGTTTGTTTGCTTAGATATTCATAGATTAGTTGTTAGGGTTAATATACATTCTGGAATTGACCCTAAACCCACGTTTTAGGGGCTGGTTATAGGGTTTATAGACCCGTTTTGTCGGTTTTTGGGTTTTACATCAATTTATGCTTGTTTATCGTTCTATATTCAAATAGTTTATCGTTTTCCAATGCTATTCATATGTGATTCATTATTCATCATAAGCGATCTGATTTTCCAGAATTTTTATGTCCGTTTTGAGTTTGTTCACTGTTTTAAGCATAAAATATTCGTTTTAAATCGAAATTGAGAAATTCCAAAGCCCAAAAGTTTTGAAATTTGATTTTCTATGTTATTGGGTATGTGTCTACTGTTTTTCATAATTTTAAAGCTTGTTAAATTTGAATATGTCTTGCTAAATCGTTAGTTAGGGGTCCGTAATGAAATATGCGAACTTAATCTTTGAATGTAATCCAATTTAGGTTTGAATATGATTTTTCCATTAGTTATAGATCACCTATTGAATATAGGAGTAGTTTCTTATCTTTGCATGCCTTACAAACATGTTTCCATAAGTTAGCTTATAAATTCCATTTGATTAAGAATCATAAAATGTCAATTCATGGATTTTCGCACCAAAACCCCAACGTGGCTGATTTGAGGACGGTCTTTATCCTCTAATTAGTTAGGTTAGTTCGCTAAGTGAATTGGCTGATTTGGCGCTATTTTGGCACTTATTCACGTAAGTGCCGAAAAAGTGCTAATTTTGACTTTCGACGTTCTTTTTAAGACGGATTTGATTTGAATCACGTTCAAATATATTCAAACCTTAGGAGAGTGTTAAGCTACTAATTTTTGAGAAGTTTAATCAACTTGGATTGTTTTTGTTACGCACTAGCAATATTAGGTCTTAAATTACACTTTTTCAAAGTCAAAAAGCTTTACTATCGAATTATGTTCCTCGAAACTAGTCTATATAGTTTTTTTCATGCATGGGCTGTGATATACTTGTATTAGCAATATAATTGGATGGTTGGAAGGACTAAGAGCTGAACTTTAGTGAAAAATCCTATTTAAACTTAGATTTGGATTACCCGATTGGACTAGTTTCATACTCCCTAGCTACAGATACCCCTAACGTTTGTTTCTTATTGGTTTAAGTTCGTTTAATATTCTGTTTTTCTTTGTTGGTATGCTGTTTTAATTAATTTATTTATTCTTAGTTCATTTGCATGCTCCTCTAGTGCATTTAGGAAGCCTTTTAGGTTGAAAACTTGCGCTTGTAGATTCCCTTTAATTTTGCACCCTACGACTAGATTTGCTTTTAATTTTAGTTTAATTTAGTCAGTTGTTTAATTTCATTTCATTTCTCCTTTCTTATTCCCCATTTCAATCATCTTTTCTTTTCTTTACCTTTCTTTCCCCCGAAAGAGATAACTAGAAGAAATAGGTTCCTTACCTTCCCTATGGTTCGACCTTGGACTTCCTAAGTATGTTATAACTTGACCGCTTGCATTTGGGCATAACACTTCGCACTTTTTGAGCGTAGTCATGCATCCCTTGTACTTATGCTTGGTTAAGAAGGCCCTGCCATGAATAAAGCTGGCTTAATTATATTAACTCCTTGTTGGCTCATGAATTGAGGTTCTGCCCTATTTTTGCTAGCTTCATTGACCCTCTCTTGGGTTGTAAAGGTTGGATTCTCATTGGAAATTTCGGACCCATCTCATTGCAAACAAAACCCAAGGGCAACCATCCTTACAAACTGCCCTTATCCTTATTGACTCGTTCTTCTTAAACATGATTTCTTTACCATGCTTAATAGCATAAGTCCTAATAACTTGTTTAACCTCTTTGTGATTTTTAAAAATCATCCCCAACTTAAATGTAGGATTTTCCATATCAGTTTTACCATTGAAAATAGGAAAACTAGGATTATCCTCATCTGAATCAGAAAGGCTCCTCAATTCATCTTCATCACCTTCATTATCCTCCTCCTCACCCGTATTAACTCCAACCCCATCACTCTGTTCCCTAACCCCATCAGTCTGTTCCCCAACCCCAACACCATTACTCTCTTCCCCAACACCAAAATACTCAGCATCATGGTCAATATTCTCATCAAAGAGGATATCATCCATGTCATCTTCATCATCATATTCACTGTCATACATGCTTTCACAACTAGAACTGCCACTACCATCCTCTGTTTCATTTTATGTTTGACCTCCCTTTTCAGATCCATCCTCTGTTTTTTTTTTCAGTTTGAGCTCCCTCTTGGCTACTTTGTAATGGTACAATGTTCTCTATATAAATGTGATGGAGGCAAGGGCAAGGTTGTTGTGCAAAATAAAGACAATTCAAAGGCCATCCAAGTTCCAACAGGCCCAAGTACAAGGTCGCGGGCTAAGAAGTTAAAGGCAGAGCTTAATGGATTAATTCAAGCTATTTGGGCTCAAGAAGAAGGCACAATCAAGCCCATTGGAGGGGAAAAACGTGGAGCACAAAATGGAGGCTGGGTTACACTTATTCAAGCCCAATTGGAGTGAGAAGACCATGTCTATGCGGTCCAAGATGTGGAGTCAAGCCAGCCCACACATTTTTTATTTATTATTTATTTATTATTGTTATTTCTTTTTAAAGAGTAGTTCTTGTTTGATTAGGATTTGTTTTGAGGATTCCTTGTTGGATTGGTTTCTTGTGGCCTAAGTTTTCTTCTCCCTATTTAAAGGGGGATTCATTGTTTTATTTTATTATCTAAGACTTTATTCATAATAATATTGAGTGATTTTAATCCTCTTTGGTTCTTCACGAACTACTTGAACTTATCGGTTTGTTCGTGGCGTTCATCCGACTTATCAATCGGTATTCCGCACCCGGTTGTGGCGTCTTTGTTTTCTACCCTAATCTGATTGCAGAAACGATCCAGGTTCTTAATTTGCTACGGTTTTCGTTTGTGTCTGTGTCAAGGTTCGCACAATCAATTCATTGTGTTAGCGGGTTTTGAGCGATATCACCGTAGGTCATATCAGTTGGTATCAGAGGCAGGTTCTACTATCAGGTTTTATCTATCCATTAATTAGTAAATTGTTTGATTCGTGTTTTTGTTCTTCGTATTTTTTGTTCTTCGTTCTGCTTATTTAATTATCGTGACTGCTTTGTGTTCTTCGTCCAAAAAAAAATAAATCGAAATTCTCATTATTTCGCATACGTTCTTGCTTAGTTCTTTTCGAATTTTTTCTTGATTGTTAAAGTACACTCGAATTGCACCTATTATGAATATGTTTCATCTGTGATTTAAAGTCGAATTCCTTTAATTTGTTCTGTTGAACCCTAGTTGCGAATCTGTCCATCATAGTCTTTTTTGCTATCGCGAATCAATTTCTATTGTTTTTGCCTAGGGTAGGATTTCGACATAGTTAGGGTTAGTTTTCGATTGTAATACAACCCTTACTGCCTTGCGTTCGATTGTTAGGGCTATCAAAACTGCGATTTCTGCATATAAACCCTATCTGTGATTGATTGTCTCATTAATCATATAAACCCTAGCTATTGCGAATCTGTTGGCTGTTCATATAAGCTTCGTTTGGTGCTTAAAATTCGATTTTGTTGAGTTTCGAATTTTGTTAATTATTTCAGTTAAAATTTTGAATTCTGGAAATTTCGACTACACCAGATTAAAGTAGAAGTCGAGACACCCAGAATAAAAAAAAAGTACAAAATTTTCCGAAATTCGCAATTATTACTTTTTAGATTTGGATTATATAGGGTCCAAGGATTCCAAAAATCACGTTTCCACGAGACTGAATTTTTGCACCTATTTCGCGTTCTTTTGCCCCTTATTGTGTCCATAATCGTTGGGATTCTAGTTTCTTATTGATTCGTCGTGTGAACTGTCCATTCACAGTCCGATATTCAATTGAGTAGTTCAATAAGAACCTATAGAGCATTAATTTGAGTGGAAAGAGGCGTAAGCTGTGAGACCATTAGAGGGTAAAAGCCAATAATTGTGGAGTGATACACGAGTGAACTGAGTGAATCATTCTTCGAGTGAAACACGTGAGGGAGTGCTTGTGAGGTCCTTAATTCTATTTTGCAGGTTATATAAATAATGTCGAAAAGTCAAGACGTGGCCTCGAAAGAGGAGGAGGGTCATCAACCAATCATCCCGAACTTGCAAGTACAAGCTTTATTAGGGGAGATGAGGAAGATGTTAAGAACTGAGATGGAGATAGTTCATGGGCGGATAGACCGGATAGAGAACACACAAATCGAGCAATCAAATATAATTGAGCAATCAAATAATGCTCATGCTCGTAGGAGAGGGAGAATCCAACCTAGAGAAGCGAGGGTTGAGGATGAAGAATCTTACGATGGTGGGTTTAAAGATGACGACGACTGGAACCCGGTGGCCGCCAATAGGAGATACGCTGGGCGAAATAGAGAAGGAAGGAACAGGGAAGATAACAATATGGGTAGTATCAAGATGAAGATTCCGTCGTTTCAAGGGAAGAATGATCCCGAAGCTTATCTTGAATGGGAGAAGAAAGTTGAGCTAGTGTTTGATTGCCATAACTACTCTGAGATAAAGAAGGTAAAACTTGCTGCCATTGAGTTCTCTGAATATGCAATTGTGTGGTGGGACCAATTAGTAATGAACAGACGAAGAAATAGAGAGCGTCCTATTGAGACATGGGAAGAGATGAAGACGGTGATGAGAAAGCGATTTGTACCTAGCCATTACTACCGGGAGCTGTACCAAAAGTTACAAAGGCTTACACAGGGCAACCGCAGCATGGAAGATTATTTCAAGGAGATGGAAGTAGCCATGATTCGAGCTAATGTAGACGAAGATCGAGAGGCTACTATGGCCAGGTTTTTGAATGGATTGAACCGGGAAATTGCTAATGCGGTAGGTTTGCAACATTATGTTGAGTTGGAAGATATGGTGCACGTGGCGATCAAGATTGAGAATCAACTTAAGAGGAGGAGTAGCCTACGCCAAAACCAAAGTCCAACCACACCCTCTTGGAAATCAAATCCCCTTTGGAAGAAAGAGGAGAAATCAGCCGCGTCAAAGCCCAAAATCGAGCCCAAACAAGGAACGACCAGCCTTGGAAACCAAGGTAAACCTGATCCTAATACACCTCGAAATCGTGATATTAAATGTTTCAAGTGTCAAGGCAGGGGTCATAAGGCGAACCAATGTCCCAATCAAAGAGCTATGGTGATTCGAGACAACGGTGAAATTGAGACCGATGAAGAGTCCAATGATGATTCTATGCCATTATTAGAAGATGTTGATGATGAAGAAGAAGAGCTTGCGGCTGAAGGAGATTTGTTGGTTGCAAGGAAATCTCTTAGTGTGCGAGCTAAGGAAGATGATGAAGTACAATGAGAAAATCTCTTTCATACTAGATGCCTAGTGAACAATAAGGTATGTAGTGTGATCATTGATGGCGGAAGTTGTACGAATGTTGCAAGTACTATTATGGTGGAGAAGCTAGGGTTGCCTATTATTAAGCATCCCAAGCCATATAAATTGCAATGGTTGAATGATAATGGGGAGATCAAGGTGAACAAGCAAGTATTAGTCGCATTTCGTATTGGGAAGTATAAAGATGAGGTCTTATGCGACGTAGTACCAATGCAAGCTGGTCATCTATTATTAGGGCGACCAGGGCAATTTGATCGCCGAGTGAAGCATGATGGATTCACCAACAAATATTCTTTTGAGCTCAATCATAAGACGATTACTCTTGTCCCTATGTTACTAAAGCAAGTGTATGAAGATCAATTAAAATTACAAAGGGAGAGTGACCAAAAGAAAGAGAGTGAGTTAAAAAAAGAGAGTGAGAAAAAGAAAAAGAGTGATAAAAAGAGAGAAAGAGAGGAAAAGAAAAAGAGTGAAGTGAAAAAAAATGAGAAAGAGAGAAAACAAAAGAACTTTTATGCGAGAGCGAGTGAAATTAAAAGAGAATTGTATTCGAGGCATCCGATGATTATGCTTTTGTACAAGGAGGCATATTTTAATACTAATGAACTTAGCTTGTCTTTGCCTAGTTCTATTGTTTCTTTGTTTCAGGATTATGCGGATGTTTTTCCTGACGAGATGCCACATGGATTACCGCCAATTAAAGGGATTGAGCATCAAATTGATTTCGTTCCTGGCGCTACCATTCCAAACAGACCAGCCTATCGGAGCAACCCGGAGGAGACGAAGGAGCTACAAAGGCAAGTGTCTGAACTGATGGAGAAAGGGCACGTGAGGGAAAGTATGAGTCCGTGCGCTGTTCCGGTGATTTTAGTGCCTAAGAAGGATGGGACGTGGAGAATGTGCGTTGATTGTCGGGCTATCAACAATATAATGGTAAAGTATCGACATCCTATTCCTCGCTTAGATGATATGTTGGATGAGTTGCATGGAGCTTGTGTATTTTCTAAAATTAATTTAAAAAGTGGGTATCATCAAATTAGAATGAAAGAAGGAGATGAATGGAAAACTGCTTTTAAAACCAAACATGGTTTATATGAGTGGTTAGTGATGCCCTTTGGGCTAACTAATGCACCGAGCACTTTCATGCGTTTAATGAATCATGTTTTGCGTGCATTTATTGGCAGATTTGTTGTTGTCTACTTTGATGATATCTTGATTTATAGCAAAACCTTGGAGGATCATGTTGAGCATTTAAAATCAATTTTAGATGTGCTTCAAAAAGAAAAGTTATTTGCTAACATGAAGAAGTGCACTTTTTGTATCGATAAGCTTGTCTTTCTTGGTTTTGTTGTGAGTGCACAAGGTATACAGGTTGATGAAGAGAAAGTACGTGCAATACAAGAGTGGTCAAGTCTTACAACCGTGGGAAATGTACGAAGTTTTCATGGACTTGCTAGCTTTTACCGGCAGTTTGTGAAAGATTTTAGTACCATAGCCGCGCCACTGACGGAGGTGATCAAGAAGAACGTGGGATTCAAATGGGGGGATGAACAAGAGAAGGCGTTCCAATTGATCAAGGAGAAGTTGACCCATGCGCCCGTACTTGCATTACCAGATTTCACTAAATCATTCGAGCTTGAGTGTGATGCGTCGGGTTTGGGAATAGGGGCTGTTCTTATGCAAGGAGGAAAACCAATTGCCTACTTTAGCGAGAAATTGAGTGGGGCAACCTTGAACTATCCGACGTATGACAAGGAATTGTATGCATTGGTTAGAGCATTGGAAACTTGGCAACACTACTTTTGGCCTAAAGAGTTCGTGATTCACACCGATCATGAGTCTTTGAAGCATTTAAGGAGCCAGCATAAGCTGAATAAGAGGCATGCGCATTGGATGTAGTTCATTGAGACATTCCCATATGTCATTCGGTACAAGCAAGGTAAAGAAAATATTGTTGCTGATGCGCTTTCGCGAAGGTATGTGTTAATCTCTACCCTTGATGCTAAATTACTTGGTTTTGAGCATATAAAAGAATTGTATCCAATTGATGTTGATTTTTGTGAAGAGTATAAAGCATGTGAGAATAACGTAGTGGGTAAGTTCTTTAGGCATGATAGTTTTTTATTTCGTGAGAATAAATTATGTATGCCTAATTGCTCTATGCGTGATTTGTTAGTGAGGGAAGCCCATGGGGGAGATTTGATGGGGCACTTCGGGATTGCTAAGACCTTAGATATTTTGCAAGAACACTTCTTTTGGCCACGTATGAAAAGAGACGTTGAGAGAATTTGTGGAAGATGTGTTACGTGTCGGCAAGCAAAGTCCCGTGTGCAACCGCAGGGCTTATATACACCATTACCTATTCCTAGTGAACCTTGGATAGACATTTCCATGGATTTTGTTTTGGGTTTACCTAGGTCTAAGAATGGTAGAGATTCAATTTTTGTGGTCGTGGATAGATTTTCTAAAATGGCTCATTTTATTCCATGTCACAAAACTGATGATGCTTCGCATATTGCTGATTTGTTCTTTAGAGAAATTGTGAGATTGCATGGTATGCCTAGGACTATTGTTTCAGATAGAGATACTAAATTCTTAAGCTACTTTTGGAATACCTTGTGGTGTAAATTAGGAACTAAGTTATTATTTTCTACTACTTGTCACCCACAGTCTGATGGTCAAACTGAGGTTGTGAATAGAACTTTATCTACTTTGTTAAGGGCTATCATTAAAAAGAACATTAGAACATGGGAGGAATGTTTACCGCATGTTGAGTTTGCTTATAATCGCATTTTCATTCTGCTACTTAATTTTCACCTTTTGAAATTGTGTATGGATTTAATCCTTTGACTCCATTAGATTTATCTCCATTACCTTATTCTCAATATACTAATCTTGATGGAAAGAAAAAGGCTGAGTTTGTTAAGCAGATCCATGAGAAAGCAAGGCTCAAAGCAATATGCAAAGCAGGCAAATAAAGGACGTCAGAAGCTGGTTTTTGAACCTGGAGATTGGGTATGGCTGCACATGCGGAAGGAACGATTTCCAGAGCAACCTCGTTCTAAGCTACTTCCTAGAGGAGATGGACCTTTTCAAGTTCTTGAGCGTGTCAACGATAATGCTTATAAGCTGGACCTACCAGGAGAGTACAACGTTAGTGCTACTTTTAACGTTGTTGTCTTAAGTCCGTTTGATGCCAGTGATGATTTGAGGGCAAATCCTTTTCAAGAGGAGGGGAATGATGGAGGCAAGGGCAAGGTTGTTGTGCAAAATGAAAACAATTCAAAGGCCATCCAAGTTCCAACAGGCCCAAGTACAAGGTCGCGGGCTAAGAAGTTAAAGGCAGAGCTTAATGGATTAATTCAAGCTATTTGGGCTCAAGAAGAAGGCACAAGCAAGCCCATTGGAGGGGAAAAACGTGGAGCACAAAATGGAGGATGGGTTACACTTATTCAAGCCCAATTGGAGTGAGAAGACCATGTCTATGGGGTCCAAGATGTGGAGTCAAGCCAGCCCACACGTTTTTTATTTATTATTTATTTATTATTGTTATTTCTTTTTAAAGACTAGTTCTTGTTTGATTAGGATTTGTTTTGAGGATTCCTTGTTGGATTGGTTTCTTGTGGCCTAAGTTTTCTTCTCCCTATTTAAAGGGGGATTCATTGTTTTATTTTATTATCTAAGACTGTATTCATAATAATATTGAGTGATTTTAATCCTCTTTGGTTCTTCACGAACTACTTGAACTTATCAGTTTGTCCGTGGCGTTTATCCGACTTATCAATCGGTATTCCGCACCCGGTTGTGGCGTCTTCGTTTTCCACCCTAATCTGATTGTAGAAATGATCCAGGTTCTTAATTTGCTACGGTTTTCGTGCGTGTCTGTGTCAAGGTTCGCACAATCAATTCATTGTGTTGGCGGGTTTTGAGCGATATCACCGTAGGTCGTATCAAAATGTCAACTTCTTTATCTTCATTTAAGATGTTTTTAGTGATATAACAACACTATCATTCTCAATCAATACAAACTTCCCAGCATCAGTAGAGAAATAGAAATTAAGCAAACCACTAAACCTCAACTCTGTAGCCATATTAATCAGCTCTACCAAAGACATCTTATCAAACTCACAAAAATCAAAGCATTTGACCACATCAGGAGTGTATTTTCAAAAGGGAATTGTTTGACAAACTTACCACCATAGTGCATTTTTATAGTGAAGTAATCTAACGAGGGACCTGCGATTAAATATATATACAAGCATTGTATAAGTAGGGACCACAAAGAAAAGAAAATGAATTAAAAGCATGAAAATTTCGAAACCATTAACACATAAAGGACAGAAGATGCATTGCTTTAATACATAAAGAAAATGTATAATCTTTAATAGAATAATGAAGAATATGAGCACTAAACCCTATAAAGAAAGAATGTATTAAAAAAAATAACAAATACATAAAAGATAGACTTTGTTTCTTACCGTATAATGGAGGACCTAAGTCTTCTTCACCTTCAACCCTTAGTAACCAACTCATTGTTGCTTCACAGAACCCTGAATCAACTTTTCTCTCTTTATATAATTGGATATCTCACTTCGAATTAGGGATTTTGCGTAATGGTTTAATTTGGGGATTAGGGTTTACTGACAATTGGCGGGTAGATTAAAGGAAGACAAGAAGTAGTAGGGTGACTAAATTGCCCCTCTAGGTACACGCTTTCCGTCCACTACTCAAACGGAAAATGGTTCTAGGGACTAAAGTGATTGGCGGCATCCACTTTGAGGTGCGAGAAGTTGAAAAAATGAATATTAGGGACTAAAGTGACAATTCGCTCAAACTTCAAAGGACAAAAATGTTAAAAACTCTTATTTGAGTTTAAAGTTTACACAAAAACATAAGACAACGTATATATAATTATAGTTATATAAAAAAAATAGATAGAGATATCATCCTAATCCGGTAGGATAAGAATAGCTGAGTATACTATCCAAATAAATAGGGATAATGATTTGGATAGCATATTTAAAAAAGATAAGCATAATAGAGTTGTATTCGATCCATATGCACCCCTACCTATAAATAAATATATTATCTCTAATATTTTACATTGGTTTTATGAATATTAATTATATTATTCATAAATTTATAAAATTCTTATAGCTGAATAATTAAATATATATATATATATATATTAATTATTTTTTATAATCCGTATCAAAGACGTATCGTATCTGATACCCGTATCCATATTCATGCTTCATAGAGTATAACAATGATGTTTCACTAAACTAATCCGTGAAATCCTACTTTTGGATAAAATGCATTATAACATTTCAAGCTATTATTAATTTCTTAATCACAAAAAAAAAAACAATATGTTTACTTAAGATGCAGATCACCTATTTAATTTTAGTATGACTAGTTTTAAATTTAATTTTAGTATAAATATTAATATAAAATAACTAAATTGTAAAGAGAAAAAATATATTTTTCATATTTTAACAACTAAATAAAAGGATTCGCAAATAAAAGTACTAATGGAAAAAATATTAATTGCAAACATTGTTCCTTAAAAATATATTTAATGTTATAATCATTAAGTTATTGAATATAAATTATAAAAATGTGAAACTATACAATATGTAGGTTTTACAAAATGAAATTAATTAATTTTAAAATATAAATAATATAAAGTATAAATTTTTAAAAGGTCAAAATGGTTTTATTTCGAGAAAAAAATATGAGATATGGGTATTTAGGCATAATTTTCATTTCTATCATATTATTAGAAAAAGTGAAAAAAAAATATTTTATTATATTTTTTAAAATAAAATTGAATATATTAAAATGATTTGGATAGCATATTTAAAATAAAATTGCATCAAAAAATTAGATTACAAACTAATCTAATAAAAATAAAAACTAATTCCTAAGACAGATGGACGAAATTCCAAATCCTTATATGTTTTGAATTGCGTCTGCTACAGAGAACCTTCCACAAACTTGAACGTGAAAATTTATTTCCTTCTTAACCTTCACAATACAACTTCAATGGCGAGATTATTTGTCATTCCAAAAACACAAATAACTTCATCACCTAATATCATACCACAAAAATCAAGACTTGAAATTTCTATATATTCTTTTATCGTAAAGATTTATTTGTTCTTCCAAAAACACAAACAAACTAAATGAGGCTCTGCATAACAAAAATTAGGAGTTTCCAGAACTCTCACCATTTTTCTCTCAATAAAAGATACATCTGCAAAAATCGCAGATAATCTCTCAAAAAGAGTTTCACAATGGGAGTTGGGAATAAAAGGTTAAAATTGAAGGATATTTTTGTTATGAAGAATGATTCTATAAATAGGAGAAGAGTTAGAGTTTAATAAGGAAAATATAGAAAGATGTTGAAGAAGGACTGTATTGTAGAGTAGGAGCAAGAAATTACATGGAGGCTACACATCTTAATTTTTGTCATTATGCGCAAGCAGTAGCTTGATGACTGTTTTCGACAAGGTAAACTTTTGAATTTAAGAAAACTCAAACCACGAAATTTGTACGTCTTCAATCTTCTTTCTAACCATATAAAGAAAACCTAAATATGAGTTATGGGCTAAAATATATGCTCAAAATACCGAACTTTTGCTGAACTTTCTCAAATACAATTTTTGTTTCAGGATTGCATGCTTTGATTCGCTTCTTCTTGACTTTTATACTTTAATTACTCAATTCAACCCTTTTTCAATCTTTTCTTCAATAACTCTATACTGATTATAATATACTAAAAATAAATAAAATAAATAACTTTTACTACATAAAACGAACAAACAAAGATAAGAGGTCTAAAATACGCACAAAATCGTGCACAACACGTATCTTGCATGGATACGTGACTGATACGGCAGGATACGTAATGGAGTACCCATTATTTTTGAATTATTTTTCTAATTTCAGATATGCAAGGGATACATACCGGATACCTGCGGGATACAACGGGGTAATTTTTATAATTATTTTTTTATTGGGCCCGCTTTAAAAATAACAAATAATCCCTTTAATATGGAAACTTCTAAAAGAGATTTAAGTTTTCCCTTTACAGCTCAATGAATAAGTAAACCGTTTTATTCGAAGATAAAACGATCAAGCAAAACACTCCGTCCTTGGTCTACAATCGTCGTTATTCGGCCTTTATCCTTCTTCTGGTATTCAAGTCAGAATATTATATTTATATTTATGTTATTATGCAATTAAATTACTTAGGCATTTACTTTAGTTTTATGAATATTAATGATATTGCACATAAATTTATAAATTTTTTATAACTGAATAATTAATTATATATAATTATTTTTTATTGTCAATATCCAAGACGTATCGTATCCTACATTTTTCTAATTTTACCATATCACCGAATCATTGTAGTGTCGCATTTGATACCTGTATCCATATCCGTATTCGAGCTTTATAGGTTAACAAGATTTGCCCATGGAGGGAATCTAAAATAAATACCGAAGGACTATGAAAGAATTCATGACAGCGAAAATTAAAGACAAAAGAAGAAGAAATAAAGAAAAAAGAAGATTTATTAAATAAATAAATTAAACTTTGAAAAAGTCAAATGGTCAAATTAAAACCCTCAGCGGACCCCCTTTTGAATTAAATGCACGTGATGTTGGTTTCTAAAGGTATGGTGACCTTTTAAGTTAAATAGAATGCGTGGCTACTTTTAAACCAAGTGGGGCTAAGCTCATGCTTAATTGAATGGGTGGATCCATACAAGTTTTGTTAACTAGGATCAGTTCAGCTCAAACTCGGGGTCGGAATTGATTTTCTAATTTTGGACTAGTACATTTTTTTGGTGTTAGACTGGTTCGCTCTTTATTTCTGGGCAGTGTTTTTTAATCACAAAAATTTCTATTTTAAGTAGTTTTAACATTTTTTTAAGGAAGTTTGTTTCTATATTTTTATATAAAAAGACCAATAGGATAAGAAACTTTTGCACATGTTTTGAGAGTGTTTTTGACATTTTAGAGAGAGATCAATACCTTAAATATAAAATCCATCTTAGGACATTTAATTCATGCCAAAGTAACTGTTCTTTCTTTAAAGAACAAATTAGATCCCAAAGTGCGTGTGATTTACAAAAGAAGTTGAAGAGTGGTGCGATACTGTGGCTTGTAATTCGTTGTAAATTTATTCGTGTGATTCGGATAGGAGGACTATACACACAAAATGTGGAGACTTTTACGAATAGCTTTTGCGATTCAAATTGTGCAAGTCCATACAATTTAAGATTAATCGAGTCTGTAGACTTCTGTTCATATAGTGGATTGTTGAGGATTAGTCCCCCACTGCAAGATACCTTGTTAATTATGGTATTTATTTAATTGTTTAATTCCTTTATTAATTACTGCATGTTAGAAAAGATTAAACATGTTTTTCAAAATTAAAATGCATATAATTCTAAGTTTACTTTTTGATTAGATTAAAGTTGGTTTTTGAAAATTCAACCATCAAATAACAAACCTATGGTTAATTTGTTTATTTGCTTCCGCACGCACTAACCCATTAGCTTTTTCACAATAAGTGCAAGAAAGTAGGAAGAACAAAGAATTTTTTGGTAAGGGTAGTTCTCCCAGGCAATAAATTATAGGTATGGTTTAGTCCACTCTTGAGTAATGACTTGAATATTTTATTGATGATGAAGAAGATGATTACAGTGATACTAGTTATGGTTGCACTTGGTTAATTTTTTGGTGATCTAAAATGCTAAGGGCTAGTTCCTTTTATAAATGTAAGAAACTAGCCGTTACAATGTGATAGACTCGATTCTCCATGATTAAGGGGAAGTAGAGAAATTGGAGGGTGTTTGTCGGTATGGTAATATGGTTGTTATTGGCCATGAGGTGCACTGGTCACGCTTGGTGCTGTTGCTATCACGTGTCAAGCTTTTAATGATTTCAATAAGCTTCGGTGTCAAGCTTGGCCGCAGACCAAAAGCTAGGTCCATATACAGTTCAGATCACTAATAAGATAATTTTATTCTCTTCAATAACTATTAATTTTAAAAAAAGAGAGTAATAGTTAATTACGCGAAAGAGACCCTTGTCCATTATATATAGTCTATTATTAATTGTGCAACTTGACATAAAAAACAATTCTATAAAGATTTGTGGTTACGAAACAAGGATGGCCCGCCGCACTCTAGTCTTTGTAAAGACTTGTAAGAATACAAACTTGGAAGCAGTTGACTGACTTATTCTAATAGGAAGGAACAAATATATGTTCATTATTTTTGCATTATTTACCATAACAAAAAAAAAAAAGGACTGAAGTTAGAATGGACTATGTAATTTATTGAAATAATTTTAAAATATTATTAATTAAATAATTAGACATAGTAATTCGATAAAAAATATGCGGTGTAAATTTAATTTTTGCATCATACTTTTAAGAATTATAATCCGAAAATTCAAAGTTAAGTTGCACTACTTTTAGAGTTTGATAAAAAAAAAAAAAATAAACCCTTAATTTATAAAAAATATTATCACTTATTTCTTTTGCACAAAATTTTCTCATACAACCCCCATTTTCCAATATCCGTAAAAATAATTCTATAAAGATGTTCACCGACAAGCCCCATTTTCCATTTTATTAATTTTTTTTTGGATTGAAAAATGTAGGTCAACAATCAACATTCACGGCTCACCACAGAACAAATATATGTTCATTCGATCATGGTTATGGAGACATTTTAATTAACTATGTATTCTTTCAAGTGTTGGATGGTTTTTCATCTGTTTCTCCTAGCGTATTTCATTAAATTTGCAACTTCATAAACATAGAGTTATTTCTATGTACTCCAAACTTACTAAAATTGTGTTACTTTTTCTTGTCGATGCACTGTTATACGTGTTTGTCAATATAAAACAATGAAATTTTCATATGCTGCATTACTATGATTTCCATAATAGTATGAAAAAAAAAATACTTGGCAACCTTATGAATCAACTTGATAAGACACAATGCTACAAAAGAACTTTAAATATTAAAATATTAGGTACGAATTATGAAAAAAATAAATATTTTCACCATCAAAAGTCACTGTTGATGAATGAAAGTCCCTAGAATTGTGGGGGGATGTTGTACCTGCCTTTTCGTGGATAGAATATCCGAGGACAAGTTTTATAGAGGCCTTCAAATTTTATAGGAAAAAAAGTAAAAAAAATAATATGCTATCCCGATCCAAGATGGACATAAAATTCTAATCAATTTGTTTCGTCCTATTTGAAAAAGATAACCTAAAAAAATAAAAAATATGGTTCATATCCATTGGAAAATATGAATGAATGAGTCACTATTATATACAACTTGTCTAACACACTTACCATATTATTGGATTCTAGACATAATTGACGCGTATAAACTTTTTTAATTTTGAGTGTTGGAAATATTATGTCCAAAAAATATCGTTTTCTTATTTTTTACCATGTTAAAGGAAAAAAAATGTAAGACTTTTATTTAAGGACAAGGCATTATATATATATATATATATTATTGAAATATATATTATGTGCAATACCGTGGCGAGTGATTCACAAATGAAATTGAAGAATGGTGCGATACCGTGGCGAGTGATTCGTTGTGAACTTTGCTCCTACGATTAGGATAGGAGGACTATACACTCAAAAGGTGGAGACTTTTGCAGGCGGCTTGTGCGATTCAAGTTTTGTAAGTCTGTGTGATTTGTGATTAATTGAGTCTGTAAACTTTTGTGCATATAGTGGATTGTTGAGGATTAGTCCTACACTGTAGAGATTCCTCGTTAATAATGATATTTGCTTATCTGTTTAATTGCTTTATTAATTGCTGAGTAATAGAAAAGATTAAACATGTTTTCTAGAATTAAAATCCATAGAATTCTAAGTTTACTTTTTGATTAGATTAAAATTGATTTTTGAGAATCATATCATCAAATAACAAACCTAGGGTTAATTTGTTAATTCGCTTCTACACGCTAGCGCACTTTTAGGCCGAGGAATGCCACTTTCAGTTTTGCTCAAAAAGTGTATTCAAAAAATGGATGTAAGTGGCAATACTCTAGACACGAAAGAAGCACTATACTTTTTGACTCAAAATGCTCTAATACTTGTAGGCTGAAGAATGCCACTTACAGTTTGGTCTTCGTTGCTGGACATGGTTATTGGCCATATTTGTTTTTCAGGGTGGAAATAATGAGAAACTTTTGGGTTGATGAGGTTTTGATTTTCCAACATTCACTGGAAGAAACGAATTAGTCGTTTTCCACAGACAGCAGCAGCTGTAAGGTCAACAAATTTTACGGCAAGAAGTGTTGCTTACACATAAGATTATATGCAGTAAGTGCAAGAAATTAAGCAGGAAGAACACAGATTTTTGGTAAGGGCGGTTCTCCCAGCTAATGAATGGTATGTCTGGCCTACGTCCACCATTGAGTAGTGACTTGAATATTTTATTGATGATGATAAAGATGATTACATATAGTTATGGTTGCACTTGGTTCATTTTGTGGTGATCTGAAATGCCAAGAGCTAATCCCTTTTATTGATGCAAGGAACTAGCCGTTACAATGTGATAGACTTGATTCTCCGTGATTAGGGGGTGGTGGAGAAAATGGGGGGTGTTTATTAGCGTGGCGATAGGGTTATTATTGGTCATGAGGCATTCTGGCCACGCTTCGTGCTGTTGCTGCCACATGTCAAGTTTTAAATAGCTTTAATAGGTTTTTGTGCCGAGCTTGGCAGCAGGCCAAGAGCTCTGGCCATATATGGGGTGGAATTCAGACCATATATTTTTATCCTCTTCAATAACTATTAATTTAAAAAAGAGAGAGTAATAGTTAATTACGCAGAAGGGACCCTTGTCCATTATATAGAGTCTATTATTAATTGTGCAACTTGACACAAAAAACAATTCTATAAAGATTTGTGGTTAAGAAAAAAGGATGGCCCGCCGCACTCTAGTCTTTGTAAAGACTTGTAAGGATACAAACTTGGAAGGAGTTGACTGACTTATACTAATAGGAAGGAACAAATATGTGTTCATTATCTATGCATTATTTACCATAACAAAAGAAAGAGACTATAGTTAGAATGGACTATGTAATTTATTAAAATAATTTTAAAATATTATTAATTAAATAATTAGACATAGTAATTCGATAAAAAATATGCGGTGTAAATTTAATTTTTGCATCATACTTCTAAGAATTATAATCCGAAAATTCAAAGTTACGTTGCACCACTTTTAAAATTTGGTAAAAAAATAAGCCCTTAATTTATAAAAATATTATCACTTATTTATTTGGCACAAAATTTTCTCATACAAACCCCATTTTCAAATATCCAAAAAAAATAATTCTATAAAGATGTTCACTGACAAGCCCCATTTTCCATTTTATAAATTTATTTTTGAATTGAAAAATGCAGGTCAACAAATATATGTTCATTCATGGTTATGGAGACATTTTAATTAACTATGTATTCTTTCAAGTGTTGGATGGTTTTTCATCTGTTTCTCCTCCCCCTTCCCCAGTTCTCCTACAGCTCAGACCCCCCTCTTATTTTAAGTTCATCGGCGAACGTTAATCAGTCATGGTATAACCGACTCCACCATTCTATAGCTAATTGGCCCTATCCTACAAATAGTTGGTTTTATTATGGTGATTATTATGAATGTGATATTAGGCCTATCCTTTTAGTTAGCACATACGAGAACACTTCTATTGTGTTCGTTTTTGGATTTCTCAAGAATAGTAATGGTTCCTTTCTTGTTATAGCTTGGCTCCCAACATTTTCTGATGAGAGAGTTGTTGTCTTATGGTGTGCAAATAGAGACAACCCAGTAAGAGTGAACGCTACACTACATTTCACAGCCGACAGTGGCTTGGAATTGAAGGATGTTGATGGTACTCTCGTCTGGTCCACCAACACTTCTGCTCTCCCGGTTACTCGATTGAATATTAGTGATGGAGCGAATTTGATGCTTCTCGACAACAACGACAATGTGATATGGCAGTCTGTTGACTACCCGACTGACACTTGGCTCCCCAACCAAAACATTTCTTCTAACAAAGGTCTTACCTCTTCCAATTCCTCGTCCAACTTCGGTACAAGTTTGTACTCTCTTACCGTGGAGGAGGAGGGTCCCTACCTTAATCTCGTCGCTTTTATTAATTCTGCTCCCCCACAAAAATATAAGTCTCAACATGTATACTATTCTGATTATCTCAATGATTACAGCAGCATTGAACGATTCTCAAACAATATATTGTTTAAGGTGAATAGAACAGCGCACCGTTTCCTATATATAAGGCTGGAACCTAATGGCCATCTAAATCTTTATCAGTTACCTTATTATTATGAAACACAGAGAATAGCTCCACTTAATATCTTCGAACAGTTTAGTGAAAGTGATTGTGATTACCCTACAGTGTGTGGCAATTACGGGGTTTGCTCGAGAAATGGGGCTTGTAGTTGTCCTGGTGGTAATTATAGTTACTTCACTCAATTACAAGATTTAGATCCTAATCTGGGATGTAGACTTATTACCCCTTTGTCCTGCAAAGATGCACATCTCCACACCTTTTTAGAGCTCAATGGGGTCACTTACTTCAATTTCGAGTTCCAACACTCAAAAATGGATAGAGATAGCTGTAAAAAGGCATGTTTGGACAACTGCACTTGCAAAGCCGCCTTTTTCTCACCTGATGGTTGTTCTTTACAATCACAGCTGTACTCTTTAAAATCCAGTACCTATAATGACTCTGTCACATTTATTAAGGTTCAAAATCTGGATCTTTCAATTAACGTTCACAATCAGGCTCCGAAAGATAAAAGAAAGTTATCTTTGTTTGCTGTATTAGTATCCACTCTTTCAGTTGGTCTTGTGATCATTCCTGTTGTTTCTTGTTATTGCTACAAAATGCTAATAAACGGGAACAACAAGGAGGAGGAAGAGGGAGACGATCAAGTGATTGGATCACTGAAACGATTCCCATTTCTAGAGTTGAAATCTGCAACACGGGACTTTCAAGTAAAGCTTGGCCAAGGAGGATTTGGGTCTGTTTATGAGGGAGATTTGGCCGATGGCACCAAAGTTGCAGTGAAATGCTTAGACTCCACTGGTCAAGGCAGAAAAGAATTTCTTGCTGAGGTCAATACCATAGGGAGCAGTAATCATTTCAATTTGGTGAGGCTGATGGGCTATTGTGCTGAGAAATCAAACAGACTCCTCGTTTACGAGCACATGTGTAACGGATCATTGGATAAATGGATCTTCAATCCAGAGAGAACACAAGCTCTTGGATGGGAAATTAGGAGGAAAATTATCATGGGTTTAGCTAAGGGTCTGGAGTATCTTCACGTCCTCTGCAATCCAAGCATCATTCATTTCGACATAAAACCCCAAAACATACTTCTTGATGAGGATTTCAATGTCAAAATTTCTGATTTTGGGTTAGCTAAGTTGATCGATAGGGACAAAAGCCAAGTGCTAACTGTATTGAAGGGAACTCCAGGATATGTGGCCCCCGAATTGTTTAGTGGCACCAACATCTCGGTCAAGGCTGATGTCTTCAGCTTTGGCATCGTAATACTCGAAATTGTGTTTGGGCGAAAGAATTTGGATTTGACTCATTCGTACGCGTTGATTAATGTAGTGAAGGAAAAGGCAGAAAATGATCAACTGCATGATTTAGTTGATGGATACCTTAAGGATATCCAGTTCGAGAAAGAAGAAGCGGTGAAGATGATAAAGATTGGGATATGGTGTTTACAGGCTCACAACACGAGGCCATCCGTATCAACAATATTGAAGGTTTTAGAAGGTTCAATGGATTTGGGCCCTGCTTCTGAATTTTGCCTCGCAACTACGCTACCTACTGAATCTCAACTACGAGCCAATTCAGTGCAACTATCAACTCCACCAGCTGCATCAATCCTATCAGGTCCTAGATGAAGCATGTAATCAATTCTTTCGTTATTCTTGTTCTTGTTCTTGTTCTTATTAGTATTATTATTATCACTTCTTAGGTTCATACTAGCACTATAAATATACAGTCACAAGTCTCTGCGCGCATCTACCTATCCATCTTTATATTAAGCAGCAAATTTTAAAATAAGGTTATGTACACGTCCCTTTGCTTATGGATCTGTGTAAGCTCCAAATGTTTGGGAAACTGCTTTTCTAAGTCATTCCTAGTACCTTTTATGATATGGTTTTTGTCCTACTTATGTTACATTCCTTTGCCTAATGATTCGTTAACCTTGCTTTTCTGTTACTGTGGGGTTTTCCAGTTTTCTAGGTGGCGCGCACTACTGAATAAATACGCATGTAATCAGTTCAATCATCATTGTTACTGAATTTATGTGACGAAATGCATGCCAATGAACTTGAAGGATCAGTCTATGACAACTACAAAATTTTGGCAGCGATTCTTAGCTTAAACTGTGTAACAAATTAACTCTTATAGTTTCTACTTTGTACTTCAGTATGCTTCCATCTTCTGCATGTGGGAATTATCTTTCATTTTCTTTAGCATAATTCTGGAATGATCTATAACTGCTGGGCCACTTACTGTTATTGAGCTTTTCTTTTAGTTTTAAATCACATACATCTAATTTGCGCTTGCATCGTGTAGACACTAATGTAGTACCATTAATTGCAACTTGAGGAATACTCTTTTTGTTCTTAATCTGAACTCAATTCTTTGTTGTTTTGTGAACAGAGATCTAATGCATTTATTATGTGCAAAAAACACTAACGTCTTAGTTAAGAACATCTTGAAAATGAAACAGCCTGAAAGATAGCCGTGATCTTCTAATTTAGGATGGAATGAATATTTAGTTTTTGTTCTTACTATTTCTGTATTCCAGTAATAGTATTGGTTGATAAAAATAAAAAAAGTTCTTCAATAAGACAAGCATATACTGTTGGCCAAGGTGTGAGAAACCAGAAAATGTAGGACTGTGTATAAAATGCTTAAGAGTAACAATGAAAAATATCCCAGAATTCTATAAGAGTAACAAGAAATCCTTGTACCACCTTAACATCAAACAATGCGTCAAAAAGTTCTTATGTTATTGTGTGAAGTTCACCAGTACACTTTCTGATACCTCACTCGACTGTTAACTTGGTCATTCAAGTTAGTAAGTGTGTAATCACTCAATCTATACTTCAATTATACCATATAAAGTAACAAAATTTTCAGGAGCAAGAGATATAGAGTTTAATGGCCTGTTCTAGAACTAGGAACTGACTGCAAAATCCGGTCAATTGTTGCTAGGTGGAGAGTAAAGAACGTTTGATTAACGACCCTTTGAAGGCCCTCACCACTTTATTAGCATGACTCTATATTAGGAAGTAAACATTGTTATATTAAATACAGAGTATTGTGTAATATTTATTGTATTAATTACTTAGTTGACTAGGGTGTAATTAACTTAATTATCTCGTGTATAATTTTCCTATATAAATTCCTCCAAAGGTCAGATGAATATAGTGCAATTCATTCTCTGAATTTTCTCTCTAAAGTGTTCATTCTATTTGATTCACTTGGGAAAGAACATGGCATAGTATTACCCTTTGGAAGGGCACTTAGCAGTACCAAATTGTTCGCCATTCTCAATATCTTTATTGCTTCTAGAGATGGTGCATAGTAACAGATTGTGAAAAGCACAAAAAAAAGCAAAAGAATGCTTAAGGGATCCATGCAGAAACAGAGGTAATGTAACTAGAGGCTTTTAATAAGGCTTGATAAATGAGTTTTAAGTACACAGCAAAAGAGGAACATTGAGCTGACTGAATTGATGAGTGATAGAAAATTATATATGTTTGTTTATGCATATATGTATCTATATAATAAGGGGTACTAAATTTTAAAATAATAAGAGATGAATAATTGTGTACTTAAGATTTAAAAAATATATTTTTTTTAAAGTTGATAATGACTTTATTACAAGTTACAACCTAATTTATATACAAAGAGCGAAGAGTGGGGCGTGGTGTTGGGGGTTGGGGGGTGCCGGATTGGGTTGTGGTCAAGTTTGGTGTGTCAAGATGTTTGAAAGTGATCAAGAATGAATATCATGCTTATGGGGAGTTAAATAAATGTTTTAATTTGATCATTTCAAACACATTCCCATTTATTTTATCTTTCTTTGAGTTACTTGGTTTCCAGTACTGTTTTTATGACATACAGGTGTTCCATAAAAAAGTTGGGAATGATTTGAAAATACTACTGATTTTTTTGGGTTAAAAAATATATGCTTAATTTGGTGAAATATTCTTATATTTTTCGCGTTTTAAATTGAATAAAATTACCAGGAGTGTTGGTAATTAAGTAAAAAATTCCATGAAAAATAAGAAAATTGTGGTGAACATACAACAAATTATAATCTCTTTTTCCATCTTCTCATAAAGTTAGAATATTTTCAATCATCTTCAAACATTTTTACTAAACCTATCTACAATGTTTAATCTCAAAAGTAGAAAAAATGGAGTTTCTAAGATTCAACAACTATAATAGTATGAATGTGATGTTGGGCCCACCGCCACCTTGGCCGGTGCGAGAATCTGTCCGGTTCCATTCATAATATCAATATTTTTCCCTATATGAACACTTTGTAGTACAGATGTGGGGTATTTCTCCAAAATACCTTGTTGTAAGTGTTTCTACCCTACTTATATACACAACTTAAGTTCCACGTATCAATGGGTTTGATCAAGCACAAACCAATATTTTTTTTTCTTGTCCTTATTTCAAGTACTCAGTCTTAATTATTTATTACATTATTACTCGGCTGGTTTTGTTTTGTTTTGTTTTAGACAAAAAGAATTTCCTGTGATTCTTTCTAATATGAAATTTGAATGTTTTTTGTCACAACGCTACAAATATTAATTTAGGTTGTCATGTTACCTTGCCAGAACAAAGTAATTTCTTTGGAAGTTGTATCATATCCTTTTAAAATTGTAAATTACTAACAATAACACTACCCTTAATTTATCGTTCACAGTTTTTGTTAAAAGTTATAAAGATCAATTCGAAGTCGAGTGGTTGGAGAATTTTTCTGTACAAAATTCTTAATCATTTTTATAGTTAAATTTTGCTCATCTCTAACATAATTCAAAAGAAAAAAAAATAAAAAATATAACAAAAGTGGTTGAATAACTAAATTTTTGTCGCTATGTTATTTTTTTCTTTATTGTTTTTGCTCAAAAAACAGTATTACCTGAACATTCATATATGTAAACATAAATTTAACAGACTCTAGTGTTCCAACTATGAATCTAAATATTGTTATGTTTTTTCATTGAAGTGTTGTTAGTTGGAATAGCGGCCAGTGGGGAATCTCCCTCAAACAGTAAAATTATTGGCATCTATTTAGGGATTATGTATTCGTGTTTGGGTGTGTACAGAAACGATCATGTGTAGAAATGGTCATGTACTAGAATCATACATTCATTTTATAAATCTAACATAAATTCAAGCTAATTTTACTTTAATTTCTTCTAATGTTTCAAAAGCAGGAAAATTGCACAAAAAATGAAAATAATAACTTTTTGTACCCTAAAAATAAACATAATTACTTCCAAGTGGAATAGGTAACAGTAAAAATGAAATTAAGCTTTATATCGGAGAAAACTGTTGAATGTGTGAACCCCTTTCACAAGTTCTTTATGTATTGCTAGCTTAATTATAAATGTAAGAAAGATCATGAAAAAATAATATTCCATTTGTACCAAATGAAAATTCACATTTTTAATTCATACATATATTATGTTTTATTTATGTTGTTTTCGAAAAGCAGGAATTACTTGTTCTCGAATTGGCTTCATTTTATTTTTTTGATTATTAATGAACTTTCACGAGGCATTTGTTTGGTTTCCAAAAAAAGAAGTAAAATAATAATGTTAATGTCTATGGTCTAAGATTAAACTTTTGATTACACTCCAAAAAAGAAATCTAACTTTAATTTAAAATATTTAAAAATGAAAATTTGACTCTTATTTTGAGGTGAGGGAAAAGCTCACGTGTTTGTTTATCTCTCGGGAACAAACCTCATTTCAATAAGAGCAGGTCCAGCGGGAAACTTTTAAAATTGGACCCCCTTTAATAATTAAAAATTAAACAACTATTTTTTTTTTTAAAATATGTTATAATTTACTTAAATATCTCAATCAAATAGGAACAATCATAACTTAAAGCTAAGTAGATATTACAGGAGATCAAGATTTGAGAAAGACTCATAATTTTTTTGTAGTGGTTATATTTTTATTTTTTTTAGTGGTAGTAGAATTATATAAAAATAAAAAAAATATATTATTGGTATATTATATAATTATAGTTTGTATGAAAAAGTACTTGTTTGACTTTATAATTTTGTTTTTATCCATCATTCAAGAAGATATTAAAAGCCTTTGCCTAATAATGTATTATATATTGTTTTAGAGACCGGAAATAAAAAGAGAATTTCTTCCAAGGGAGGACCGAACAGAGGGTATGGGAGTACATCCCCTTAATTTTTTAAATTTGTTATTTTTAATATTAATTTTTTAAAATTATGTATATCAACTATTTTGCATTCCTTTAAATTTATTTTTTTTAAAGAATTATTATTAATATTAATTTTGCCCCCTTTCCCTTAAACCAAATTATTAACTCCGCCCCTTATTTCTTCCTTTAGAAAGTAACTTAATAAAAAACTAAGGGTGCATATGTATATACTAACTCTAATTAACGGGAATTTATATGTACATCAAAACTCTGTTCATGAAAAATTAAAAAAAAAAAATTAAAAAAAATTAAGTAATTTTTGTGAGAAGTTGGAAAATAAGTTGAAGCATGTGATGGGTTGCTCTCCATCTCATGATCATTTTCAATAACATTACCACGTGACTGTGTGGTTGATATCCTCGTCAGGGGGGCTTGCAGGTAATAGAAAATTCCTTACCCAGGTGGTTACGTAACCGGGCCCACCAGTTCGCGCACATAGTAATAATATTGTTCCCAAATTAAACACCTTTAATTAGGCCACAGGTGTGAGGTTTTAATTTAAAATATCTCGTTACTAAGTGGAGACTATCCCCCACTTATATGCCCATGTTGAGCTCTACAATCTTTCTATGTGGTTTGAGCCAACCATTCTCAACACATAACAATCCATTTATTTTTTGTGCTTTTATTTTTTTCCCTACCATTCCATCCCATCCAATTAATAATTAGTGGAATTAATTAAAGGGATGCACGCATTAAACAATGATATAGCTTATTTTATTGATAGAGAATTTACAATTGTTGAGATGTTTATTAAGTTAAAATGCTAAAATAATTATTTATACGCCTTTCATAAAAGAGAAAGCAATACAACGGGTGAAATTAAAATATAAAACTTAAAATAAAATAATATTAACCCACCATTGTAAGCCATTCACACCAAAACATGCATATCAATTCATCTCATATTCTTCCACCATTATAAAAGCTGTTATATTTATGCTTTTCTTTATCTGAATGTTATATGAGATGTCAGTGTCCTCTACTTTTCTATGAAGTCTTACTTTGATGAGAATTACTCTATTTTTCAATATGTGGTAAAACTCATCTTCTCGGTTTCAAACTCTCAACAACTTGATTAAGAGATGGTTGTACTTGATCCAAATTTTAATTACTTGACTTAGTTGAATATATAGCTATAGTGGATTAGTGGATGTTTGCATTGAAGAAGAAGAAGAAGAAGATCAATCACCTTTGCCTTCGTTGGACATATTTAGTGGGAGAAGTGATGAGGTTTTTGTGTCGAGCTGGACTATTTATTTAAAAAATAATAGTGATTATAAAAATAACTTTCCTTCTCATTGCACGTTAGTATTTTTTTTTTTTTATCTTTTTTTCTAATTAACATTCACTGTATTTAAAATTGAACCTACTACTTACAACCCTAATCTTTATGTAGACATCGTACGGCCACTTAGCCCATCTCCATCTGTCACTAATAATAATCTTGCTGACATGCTAAAACAGGTTTATGTATGAGCAGCTATATGGCAGTGCACCCAATTATAACCTTCTAAAAGTATTTGGGTGTGCTTCTTTTGTGTTACACCAATCTTATGAACATTCCAAACTCGAACCACATTCGTGTCTATGTTTCTTCTTAGGGTATGGGATAGAACAAAAAGGCTAAAGGTGTTGGGACCTTATTTCTAAACGCCTTCGTGTGTCTTGCCATGTCATAATTTGGGAACACAAAATGTTCTCATCGATTTTCAAATTCCAAAGCACCGACAATACCGACCTCCCATTCTTTACTAGCTCCACTGGAGATCTTTATCCTTCCACGTCATCATTTATGTCTACAACTACAATAGTGACCCATGAGCCTTGTTATACCTTGTCCTTTCCATCCACCACAATCGCCTTCATTCGTCCGCTTATTTCACCATGAGTGGTGAAATCTTGTATTATGGATCCTTGTAGTGTTATGTCCTCTGGTTCTAGTCATATTAGTCTACCTACACTCATGTGAGTGATCCTTTCGTGATTCGGGTGGTCCGAATAGAGATCGGCTTGCAAACCGTAAGTTTCAGTCTTATGCGACTAATTGGTTTTAGCTAACTTTTGAGCTCCGTAACTTCTCCTTCTCTTATCCAATTTGGTCGTTGTTTGTTCCTACATCTAGGTTTTGAGCTATTTTACAACTTTTGTATTTTGACCAAAAGCCAATTCACCCTCCTCGTTGACCAAAACATCATGCAAAGTAGGCCGGTTAATAAATTATGACTGTTCAGTAGCGCTTTAGCAGAGCTCTATCTTCGGAGAATTTTTGGGAATTATCCACCAAATATTTTAGGAAACTTCCCTTAGGAGATTGTAAATCTTCGAGTTAGCTTTCCGTGGACATATAGATCACCTCAATCCGAGTCCCGAGCGAATAGTTATAGACAAAACAAGATTAGTGCATCAGGGCCAAGTTTACCCGCGGACCGATATTGAGTTTTCTGCATACCGATTCGGCCTTTAAGATTTTGTGGAAATGGAGACTGGGGATCAGTCTCCCATTTCCTGCATACCAGTCCGCCAATCTATAGTGCGCACCAACATAGCTCGTTTAAAACGGGGTTTTGTCCATTTTTGACCCAACTTCAAGCTAAACACCCACACACACTTAAAAGGTTCTAGAGAGAGAAAGATGAGAGGTTCTTGAGGGATTTCCACACATCTTTCATCCCCTCCAAAGATTCGAGTTCCAAATCATATAAACCCTCACCCAAATCATTACTCATCATCTTCCACCTCCTTCTTCCTCCATTGAAGCTTGGGCTTGAGCTAGGGGTTTTGCGATTCGGCTACTACGCTTCTTCAACTTCGAGATTCGGCTTTTTTAAGGTGGGAACACTAGTATCAAACATGTTTTTCAAGTTATTACATGTTGCATTAGAGTTTTGAACATAAATTGGGGATTTTCTTTAAAACCCTAGGTTGTTTGCATCTCATGGGGTTTGGGCTAGATAAACCTTCGATTAGTGATGGATATTGATGGTTTTATACTTCTATTACGTGATTTGCAATTAAATACATGTTTTGACTTACATCTCACAAGATTTATGATAAACCCATCTTGTACTCACATGTTTGACCTTGAAATTAGGGGTTTTGGGATTTACACATGTAGAAGGGTTAATTATGGGTTATTTATGATGAACACTCATAGATACACCATTAAATGCGGTTGTGGAGCATTATGTAGGGTATTTACACTAAGAACTCACTAGGGTGGTGTAATACACAATAAATCCTTGAGTTTAGTACCTTTTAAGAAACATGGTAGGAATTTGTAAAGAGAATGCAAACTCGATACTCTCTAGAACTGCAGTGAATATAGTTGATGGAAGATAGGTTGCCTTGGCCGTAATTATATGCTAGTTAAGCCATAATCACAATAACAAATGCTTAGACTAATAGGATGATGTGAGAACCTTATTAAAATGGACATGATCATAGTTTTATACGTACAGTGTCTTATGAGACATAGAACATCAATGATGAACCGATTGGCCTTAGTTCCTGAATAATTACATAATGATAGGATGTTAAACGTGATGACGACGCTTACGATGTTGATAAATGGATAGTGGGCTATTGTGTGTCGTGTATATACTTGTAGTTTGCCATATGTGTGATGGTGATGTGATTGATGATATTCATTGGGAGAATTAATGGATGTGATATAATCCGGTTATTATGATCACACATATGGGTTGAATTTGATGTACCGAGCATCGAGTAGCTCCCGATGACTTGAAGATGGGTCGCCTAATTGCCGCCCCTAGGTGAAATTCCCTAAACTGTGCACAAGAAAAGAGGATCGATCACTACACCAGAATCACTGATTTGCGACTGCCAAAAACTGTCACAGAGCAGTAACAATCCGCACCTATATGACTTTTCGTGGCTGTCACAAATCCAATTGGTGACAGTTTATGGCAGTCACAAAATTTTGAGTTGTGACAGTCATAAACAGTCACAAAATCATATGCATTTTGTGACTGTTAACAATAGTCACAAAAATTGTTTCATGTGACAGTTTGTAACTGTTACTATTTTGTTAGAAGCCAGTCATAATGTTGTAACAAAAATTGTGACTGTTTATACAAGTCACAACTTTCATGATATGTGACTATCCAAAACTGTCATAAACTTGTCAAAAAACTAAATGTAATATTTTGTGACTACTGTAAGTGGTCACTAATTTTGGGAATATTTAAAAAAACAAAATTTAAAAATATCGAAAACCAATATTTTTGACCTTTAATTCGATCAATGTCCACAAGATATTTGCCTTACAATCTAATTAACATCCAAAATATATTTGCACTAATACACAAAACTCATACAACCAACCAAATGGCAAAACAAAATGACCACCTTAAGAGTTCTATAATCTATAACTAAATGAGCACCTTAGAGATCTTTCGCTCAGGTTAAAAGTAAAAAAATGAGATATGTTCAATAGCTATCAGAACAAGTAAAACCCTCATTATATTCAAAGTTGATGAAATTCTTATGTAGCAGCTTTTATGTAACACTCCGTGTTTCGATAGGTGTATTTTCGTTAATTTAGTTAGCTATTTGTCCGATTCATTCGTAAACTTAGACAAGTCCGAATGTTTCCACAGTCACTTCAGTGTTATGGACAAAAATCTAAAAAATTTGATTTAATTTGGAACTAGTTTGAGCAATTTGGTGTGTTCTTGGAAAATTTGGCATATTCTTAAATATTCGATTTTCCTACTTTTCTTATATTCGGTTCATCGACCTAGGAAGGTCCGAATTGAGTTTAGTCTTTTCTGACACGTCACATTATAGTTATTAAACCATGAAATAAGGTTTCATTAGATTCGGACTTCATTTAAGCATTTTTGAGTATTTAGTATAATTGAATTTTATCCTTAAACATTAACAATTCCTATAAATCTTGTGTGTTGTTCTGGAACTTTTAGACCTCCGAATTTAGTTCTGTTTTTTTTAAATGTCATAAATATCTATTAGGAATATTATGGAATGTTCTGTCACTATCGGAATTGAAATGAGCACTTCAGAGGCATTTTTCGAACCCCAAATTTCTACTCGTCGGTTGGATTTTAGTCAACTTTGGAGACTCATAACTTCTTCATTAATTATCCAAATTTCACTCCGTAAACTCTTGTAGTTTCATCTTATATCCTTCTACAACTTTTGTTTTTTACCGAAAGCTAGTTCACGCTCCTCGATGGTCAAAACAGAGTGCGAAGTAAGCCGATTAGCAAAAATCAGATTATGCTGAATTTCGGCATAGCACTATCTTCGAAGAAATTATCGTATTAATCTATCACGAATTTGGAGAAACTTCCTCTTGTAAAGTTCTAGAACTTTGAATTATCTTTTCGTTGATACAAAGATCATGCCAATTGGAGTTCCGAGCAAAGAGTTATGGCCAAATTATGAACAATGCACCAGAACACATTTGGTAAATCAGGTTTGAATGAGTCAACTCGTTTGTTTTCGTTTTTGACCAGCTTTGACCATATTCTTCACTGCTTAAAACACTATTTTAGAGCATTGAGACCAGGGGAAAGATATATACACTTTTAGAGAGAGAAATGGGTGTTAATGGATGATTTCTTGCTCAAATCAATGGTTTTCACTTCGAAATTGTGGATTTCTCAAGTTTTTGGCGTGGCGAGTCCATTTCCTAGCTCGTTTTTCTCGATCGGTGGATATAGGTTGTCTCTTTAGGGCTCTTCATTTCTGTCCAAAAGTGATTAAGGTGGGAACTTCCCTCTCTTCTTTGATTTTTGAACAATTATAGTTGATTGAGTTGAAATACTAGATTTTCGGTACCAAATTCATAGTTTCTCTTGCATGCATGTTGTATAGCCATGGATTAAACATTTTGATCTTTGTTATTGATGGTATATTGGTTGTATTTGATGAAAGTGGAGGCTGATTGTATTGCATGTCTACATTTAAGTGTTTAATTGAGAATTTGGTACCGAAATGGCTAGAAACGTCATATACATGTCTAATACTTGAGATTTCTACTTACATTCCTAAATTTTCAAAATATAAATCACTCTTAAATCATATTTTGACTTGTTATTAGACATGTATTGATTTCTTGATGACGATTCTAACAAATCTAGTGTTTGCTCCTCAATTTTGGATTACAAAACTGTTGGAATTAATATTATCACCGTAAATTGACGTGTAAAGCATGGTATACACTTATAGAAACCTGATTTTTAGAATTATAATGAATACATGAGTTATTGTTCTAAAGCAGAGTAATTGTTCCCATTAATTGTGTGAGACAGCCTTTGATAAACACTCTGGGTTAAGTACAGAAATTGTTATGAAAAATGTTGAGATTGTTGGAACCTGATAAGCACCGGTATAGAAAATGCTTGAGTTATGTTATTGCACAGACCCATGGTAAAGATGGGGTGCCATAAATCTGGTTACCAGTGCACTAACCTATGAAAAGATGCGATGCGTTTGTGAGTAATATATTCCGTCTAGTACTGGTATTAGGTCGAGGAAGAGGAGGAGGTGGATGGATGTTTATACAGTTATCATATGAGATACGTATTGATAATTAATAAAATTATATTAATGCTTTAAGTATAGTTTTCCTATAATTGGTATAAATCGGGAATTTTGTTAATAATTGAATTGTGAACTCTCTCATATTGTGGTATGATCATGCATTGCATTTTCCCTTTCCCTATAGTTCCCACTGGGCCATTTTTGGCTCATTCCCTCATTTTCCTTTCAGGTACACATCGTGTCTCGGGTATAGGTCGTCGGGCAGGTTCGAGTTCATCTTAGAGTTTTCTCTGATGCACGTATGGAATTAGTTGTTGTATTATCCTAATTTGTAGTAGTTGTAACTTCTAATTAAGTTTGAGTACTTGTACAATCTATGGATGTACTAGTTGTATTTATCGAATTTGGATTGTATTGGATTTGAAAAGTATTCTATATTTCTGCGTCGTTTATTTTTACAGGATGGATTTCTTAGTATTTACGAATACTTCATGTTGAATTTTTAATAGATTTCTCTACATTGTTTAATTTATTAGTTATGCCTATTTATCTATCTGTTATTAAATAGATACAACATTCGTTAACACCTGCTTAATTAGGCAGGTTGTTACATTTTAACTCTTAGAAGCTTTCCTCAAGGACCCAGAAATTGCTACAACTTGAAACCTCTTAGCTTGATACCTGCTAAAGGAATAGGTAACATATATCTTATAATGGCAAGGGGCATTAATGGCAGTTATTTTCATCATTTTTGATAGCGCAAGTGTTTTCATAAATTTTTATATCAATCGAACAAGTTCCAAATATTTCATTTACATAAAAAAACATAAACTCCTTAAAGTCTTCTAATTCATCTATGTGTGCGATTTGTGTCCATTACATCAAGTCATTATACATAAATACATCCATGTGTCTGTGTGTGCTACAGAGAAGGAGAGGGAGTGAATAATTTGAACTGAAATAGAGATTGGACCAGTTGTGGACTATGCTAAGGAAACACGTGATGAAAAAATTTATTCCAAACGGCTAAGTGGCCCCCTTGCCTTTTGGCCTTTCGGATCATAAATAACCCATAACTCCGAATGGTAACCAAACAACTTAAAAAAATAATACAACTTAGAAACAAAGAACCAAACACCCTGCATTTCAGTCAATACACTTTCTCTTAATGACATAAGATTACTAACTTCAATGAAATTGAAAGACGCTAAGTGTAACTCCTAATAAAAGTTTCTCATAATAAAGGAAATCCTTTAAAATAAAACTCCAAAACATATATATAATAAGAAGAAAAAATAAAACTGTTGGTCACTGATATCAAAACAATGTAGAATCAGTTAAATTGCAATGACAAATAGCATATGGTATGATAGCAAAGATTATCAGCAATTGCTAGTCCTATGTTATCTACCTATAACAGCTTGTATCCAATCATTGCAACGCCAATAAAAGGCCAAAAAAATTGAAGTCAAAGAAACATCAAGAACACAACGTTCTTCATACACTAGTAGCCTGTTTCGATTGGGGTGAAAGAAATTTTTACTAGCTAAAGAATATTTTAACATGAACTCGACTGACCCTGAATGTAATGTGGTTAAGAATAAACCTTACCTAACTAAGTCGTAAATGCTATTCTTCAGTTGATGCTGAAACAATGGACCATTTACTTAGAACCCTTTAATAGAAGTCCCAGGATAGGCTTGTTTCGTCTATGCCAACTTGACAGAATGGATGCTTCTCAACATAAGTTTGTACATTTTCAGTTGTAGCCACGTTTTCTAGGTAAACTCGAAGATCACTACCAGGACCTTTAGAAAATTGCATTTTGATTTTAAGATCATTTGCCCCATCCTCATGAAAAGAAAACTAAGGCTTATTTGACTTTACCCTGGGTTTTTAATGTGAAATTAGATTTAACACACCTGACAAAAGTCCACCCCCCCAACCCAATATGCAAGAAATTTTCACCGCTAATCACAAAAAAAAAAAACTAGGCTCAGATTTGTCACTCGGATTTAGCGGTGTGGCTAACTTGTTTTCAATGTGATGCCTCACCAATTTCACCATTTTGTAATAAATTAGTTGTAGTTCCAATAAGTTAAAAGAATTAACATGTAGCAGCTATACAAGGTGAAGCTCTAAATGAGAAGATTTATTATTAAAATTAAATCGCCATTTTATTCTATGCGCTGAATAGTTCTTGAGAGTAGAAGCAATATTTTATTCTTTTTCTACATCTACCCCCCACCCTCGTCCCCCATTTAATCGTTGGCACTTGATCATTGTAATCACTTTTCTTTGTTTCTTCCTTAATTCATAAATTTAATAAACAATGTCATTGATATGATTAAAATCGAGATGTAGGTAATGAATATTACTCTACCATGTGCCCCTAGCATAAAAAACACACGATAAGAAGGAATCATAGCATACCATTGGTAAATGATATTTTGTTAACATCTCATATATACTGACAGCAGTTTGAATACTTGGACAAAAAACATGTATGTTTTTTCTACTTCTTCAATGCATAAAAGAACATTTGTATGCAATACCCCTTCACTTGAAAAATGTACTATAAAGTGAGTTTTGTCAATTCTACTAAGCAGTTTCAGATTTGTATAAACACGCTAAGGGGTTGCTTTCAAAAGCACAAATCATTTGAGTTCTAAAGGAACAAGATTCGGAATACAGAGATAAAAAATAGGGTTACCTTATAGATTGAACCACCAGATCCTTCCCAATTCTTTCATTAAATGGTCATAGATATTTTATATTATTTGTTGATGGTTTTACGAAATTTATATGGATATTTCCAATGGCCCAAAAATCACATGCATTTCCTATTTTTGTCAATTAAATATTTGTAATCAACTTTTGTAACATATATACTCGTATAGAGTGTTTAAACTTGTTCTTTTTTCCTTTATATTTCATATCAAACTCAAAGCCCATTAACAAAACTCATCAAAACCCATCAACAGAAACTAATACAACTAAAGAAACTCATCAATTAAAGGAAAGAAGAAAAGAGATGAATCACTTGAGAAACGACAATATATTGGGAGAAATGCCCAGATCCAGATTCGGAGATACGGCTATGATGTGTCGGAGAAGAGAAGCCGTGGTATTATGAGACCGCCGTGAAAATGAAAGCGAGAGAGAGAGGGAGAGAGATAGACTAAAGTGAGGCAGTAAGGTTGAGGTTGAAGCTGAAACAAATGTGGATGAATTAGAGAATCTGTCATCTAGGGATTTATGTGGATAAATTAATATAATATATAAAACTATGTCATTTTGGTTCAGTCACAATATACAAAATCATTTGACACTACTTTATGACTATTCACGCAAGTCACAAATTCATAATATCAAAAAGTTGAACTCTTGTGACTACCATTGGCTGTCACAAAATATGATAATCTTTGTGACAGTCAATAACTATCAAATTTTTTGAACAATATGACAATATAACCTTGGTGATAGTTATTTGCCCACATAAATTTATGACTGCCATTGGTTGCCACAAACTTAGCGAATTCATTTGTCACAAAACTAGGTTTTTGGTGTAGTAGGTGTAATCCACCGGGTGATTGAAATCCCACAAAAGGAGAGCCCACTCTATGCATTTTGCTTTCCAGTTGACTATATGTCCCCGGGCTCTATATTTTTTTCAGTAAGCGGAGCAGGTCCCATGTGCCACTACTTACCTAATGGTGAGTCCCTAGGAAGTAGTTGGACTACTAATGGACATCACCCTACTAGGGTATCTCCTGGTGTAGTTCCTCCCGGGCATCATTGGAGGCTTGTACAGGTATTTTCCTCGTTAACTATTCAGAGTGTTATTCCTCGAAAAACGTCTTGCGTGGATGTGAACACCTCATTTTGCGACCCCCGCAAGAATTCTGATTTTCAAAAAAATGAACACGCATGCATGCACGAGCATTTTTGGATGCACAAAAACTATGTACAGGTGATACAGGTCAAAGAAAAAAGTCGAAAGGACCCCGGATGAGGAGTTACAGAATTATCGAAAATTATCGAAATCGAAAACCGTCAAAACTCCTAGAAACTTGTGAAAGGAGAGTTACACATTTTGGATCATCCTCAAACTTTGAGAGTTGTTAGAAGTTATCATGAGGAGTAGCATACTCGAAAATCAGCTCAATCCGACAGTCGGATCTCCGGAAATTCAGAAAATCACGAGTTTATTTCGGGTGATCAAATGGAGGTCTTCTCGAAGTTAAAATGGTTTGAAGTTTGGTAAGTGGATAGGCCTTATTGTGGGGAAAAGCATATTAAAATTTCAGCTATGTCGGACGTGTGATCCTCAAGAATCAATTTGTCTATCGTGCAATTCTAGTCGAAATGTCCTTCGGAGCAAATTAAAATAAATTGCGGCCTTCCCGAATTCTGATCGACCTCAAATTTGGATACAAGATAGAAAACATTTGGAGGGAAAACATATCAAAAAATCGGAATAATCCAACGGCTAGAAGTTCATTTGTTGAGATTGTTGTACGCAAGTACGTTTCCTACGCGGGAACAAACTCTTTGTATCAATTCGAGGAGACCGAGTCCTTCCCGAACTCTGATCATCTTGAAAGTTTTACAGAGTCTAGAAGACTTATATTGGCAATACATATCCAAAATTCAGCATGATCCAACGGTTATAACCTGACTTGTCGTGCAAACAAGGGACCTTGTCTACAACAAGTACCTTTCCTACGCGGACACAAACTCTTCGTACCAATCAGAACGAAAGGGAACCTTCCCGAAATCTGATCGACCTGAAAGTTTTACACAATCTAGAAGAGTTCTATTCCCAACACATATCCAAAAATCAGGATGATCCAACGGTGGGAAGGTTTCACGATAATTTCCAAGAGTCCTAGTTGCAATCTCTTTTCTTGCTCTCCAAGTATTTTCTTCAACTATAAATAGACCCCCCCTCCATTCATTATTTTCATCAACAATCAAGGGGATTTCGTGGTACACACCAAGAGATCCTTATTCTCTCCCTCCAAGGAGGCTCGGGTATGATTTTCTCTCTCTTCTTTTATTTATTCGTCAGTTTTATAATTTATATTCTTGTTTGCAAAATTTCTATCACTTGATAGCTTTTCAAAACCCTTTTTTCAAATTGTTTTTCAAAACCAAAGGTGTATAATAAACCCTAATCCAATTCCAAAATAGTATTATTACTTTCTTACTTTTCCAAAAGCTCGGATTAGCGGTATTTTTATACGAAGGAATCGATAACCGCTATATATCCAATCTAACTCATAGATTGCGGTGTGTATGTGACAAATACTCGATTATGAAAGCATTATTGCCATCTATATCGGTTTAATCAATAGACTTTGGTATACGATTGGTCAACTCGCCTCATATCATATTGAGTATAAGATTCCACATTGAATCAGTTTCCGAAAAGCCCAATACTTTACAAAATCACTTGTTTCATTGCATTTATTATTCTCAAATTCTATTGTTTCAAATCACACACACACTTATTTTTAAAATCATGGGCGAACTAGGAAACACATCGTTTTCATCCCATCCCCAAAATCCCGATTTCTAAGGCAAGCACGAAAAGCTGTAAAGTAATAGCAATAGCATGCAAGAGCTGAATTATAACACGCGCATATCCTACTCAAGAGACCGAAAGGGCGAATTGGGTGCCTAACACCTTCCCAATTCGTAACTTAATCCCCGAACCCTCGAATCAACTGGTTTCGCATACATTGTGTATAAGAGGATATTTACCCCATAAATACGTCTCTTTTACACAAATCTTTTTGTTTGTTTAGTAAAACAAACTGGCGACTCTTTTTCTTTTCAAAACCGATTTCCAAAATCAACAAACGGAATCGCCGCCCACGAGATCTCCCCGGCGTCGAGAACGCGGGTTCTCACAGTGGATTATCTCCAAATGACTTACTTGGAGAACCAAGTCCCTAAGCCACCACCCCACCTAGAGGAGACATGGATAAAAGCCTCGGATCCTTCGGGACTTGCTGGATTCATTGTTGTGGGCCTAGTCAGACCACGGGGTGAAACTGAGGCATTATGCAAGAGATATGATATAGATGGATGCATGTTATTGTTGTTATTATTATTATTATTAACGTAGTATCATATATGCATTGTTTATTATGTAATGTCTCGGGTGAGTTCTACCTTTAATAGGAAAGTACTTGACCATTCATAATATGCTAACATATAAAGTGGAAAGCATTAATAACTATTAAACCTTAAAATATAGTATACGAGTGTCAAACCACGATTGTATAGATAGTTGCTCGAATCCTAATGAACATAAAATACTAAGAATCACAGTGATAATTACATCTAACAGATAGTTAGCTGAGGGAACGCCGTGACATAACGACTTAGAAGGACGATAGGAGGTAAAGCTTATTAGTCGGTCAAGCATGGATATTCATAATGAACTAACTTCAAAGAGGAAACGATGAATACTTGGCTATTAGTTTACGACTCCCCGTGTGAGAGCGAGTAGCATGAGGTTGTGCTCGGTATAGTTTGAAACCCTTCCACCATAACATGGCGAACATTAGGAAGCTAGCAGTTGTGAAGAAATGGCTTAATTACTAACAACAGTTCTCTGGAGACGTAGGATTGCGCAAGGATCCATCCCATGGGAAGCCTAGAGGCAAGATCGGTTAATCGGGTAGTTAGTTTCCGGTGGCTATGATAGGAATCCTAGTGGGGTTCGCCTGCACTCGTGTGTGGATTGCATTGCATTGCATGATTTCCAAACTATTGCATTAAAGTAAAGTATTTACTTTCTATATAAAGATGCAAACGCTTGTATTTGTAATGTGTATTTTCTCTACAAAACCTATATAGTTCCCACTGAGCCCGAATTTGGCTCATTCCATACTTTCACCAGTTTTTCAGGTCGGGCTTCGGGGATTGGCGCATGGTACTTTTTTATAGAAAGCATCTGATGTCCATAGACCTTTCCTAGTCCTTTTCGATATGGACTGTTATATATATATATTTGGTTTTGTATTATGTAAATGGTTTTATTATGAAGTTGTATAAGTGATGTTTATATGTGGTGTGGATTTAAATGTTGATAAATGGGATTTCATTTGTATGAAAATGATTTCAAACCTTACAGGTTGGTATGTTTTTTAAACGAACTCCACATGCCGAATTTTTCTGAAACAAGATTTTATATAGATCATATTTTAATTATTAAAAGTATTTTTTTGAAAGTTGTAATTTTTATATTATGAACCTGCCGTCGCGCACGGCATCCGTGATCAACCAGGTCCCGAGGATGAAAATCTCGTAATAGGATTTGGGGGCGTCACAAGCCTACCATTAAAGACACTACATCCAATGAAATTCCTACCACTGAGTCTAGCTCGTCACCCACTGAATTAAGTAATCCATCTCATGTGCCTACATCGGACTATCCTAATGACACTGACTCGTCCAACGATCATGTCGGTCAATCCACTTCTCCTCACCAATCCACATGGGTAAGACAACTTCCTTATCATCTTTATGACTACCATTGTTATTCTACTATCTTCACTAATCATGAACCATCTTCTTATAAAGAGGCTAGTTCTAACCCATTATGGTAGCAAGCAATGTCTGAGAAATTACAGGCCTTAGAAAAAGCTCAAACTTGGGAATTGGTCAATCTTTCTCCAGGAAAGATAGCATTTGGGTGTAAATGGGTGTACAAGATCAAAATCAAATCGGATGGTTCCATCGATCGATACAAGGCTCAACTTGTAGCAAAAGGATTTAATCAAGAATATGGCATCGATTATGAGGAAACCTTTGCCCCTATTGCCCGTTTAACTTTTGTCAGAAGCTTCTTTACCATTGATGTTATTCGAAAATGGGAACTATTTCAGATGGATATGAAGAATGGATTCCTGAATGGCAATCTTTCTGAAGAAGTTTACATGAAACCTCCTCCAAGGGTTCCTCACTCCACCTCTCAAGTGTGTAAGCTTCGTCGAGCTTTATATGATCTTAAGCAAGCTCCTAGTGCTTGGTTCAAAATGTTTAGCTCTACTATTCAAACACAGGGCTTCACTTATAGTTTCATGACTATGGGCTTTTCATTAGAAAAAGAGATGCTGGCATTACACTTTTGATTCTTTATGTAGATGACATGATTATTACTAGAGATGATATCGGTGGTATATCTGAGTTCAAACCGTCTCTCAATCGTCAGTTTGAGATGAAGGATCTTGGTCACCTAAAATACTTTTTGGGCCTTGAAGTTTTCTCTGACTCTGGTAGTTACTATCTCACCCAGGCAAAATATGCTTATGACATTCTTGCCCGTGCTGGTCTCACTGATTGTAAAACTGCACCTACACTGCTAGAAACAAATATTAGACTTACTCCTCTTGATGGTATCCTTCTCAGTGATGCTACTTTGTATTGACATATAGTTGGCAGCCTGGTCTATCTCATTATCACTCGACCTGACATTACACATGTCGTTTACATAGTCAATTAATTTATGTATGCTCCATGGTCCACTCATTATGCCACTATTCTTTGCATTCTCAGATACATCAAAGGAAGAATGTTCCACGGTCTTCATTTTTCATCTACGTCTTCCCTTGAGCTTCGTGCATATTCTAATTTTGACTGGGTTGGTGATCCAACTGATAAACGTTCAACTACCGGCTATTGTTTTTTCTTGGGAGATTCACTTATATCTTGGCATAGTAAGAAACAATCACTTGTTTCCCATTCCAGTACAGAAACCGAGTATCGTGCTCTTGCTGACACCACTCAGGAACTCGTTTGGCTAAGGTGGCTTCTCTTAGATATAGGCGTTCCTCAACACCTTCCAATAATTATTAGGTGTGATAATCGAAGCGCTATCCAGATTGCTCATAATGATGTCTTTCATGAATGGACGAAGCATATTGAGATTTAATGTCACTTCATTAGCCAACATGTGTCTAGTAATACTATTCGTCTCACCTACATCTCCTCCATAGATCAACCAGTCGACGTCTTCATTATAGTTCATTCACAGGGGCAAGTTTAGAATCTGCTCTCCAAGCTCATGCTGGTCTAATACCCGCGTTCCATTTTCGGGCTAATCCTTCTCTTAAGCCTAGTTAAGGCTTAATCTCTGTTAAGGCATGAACTTTTGGTTATGGCCCCTTCTTCATTGATCCAACATTTATACCATGTCATGTTAGGTATATTGAGTTTGCGGGAACAATCGTTTCATAATTTGTGTGGTCCGAATTGAAATCAAGAAGTTAATCGCGTTTTTTCACTTTACGAGATTTCTTAATTTTAGCTAACTTTGAGATATCGTAACTCCTCCATTTCTAATCGGATTAAGTCCCCGTTTAAGATTAGGTCTAGATTTTGATTAATTCTACAACTTTTATGTTTTAACCGAAAACCAATTCATGCTCTTCGTTGGTCAAAATAATATGAGAAGTAAATCGATTAGTGAAATATGATCATTCGATAGCGCTTCGACAGAGCGCTGTCTTCAATGAATTTCTTAGAATTATCCATCCAGAATATGGGGAGACTTCCTCTTATGAAGTTGTAGATTGTTGAATTAGATTTCGGTGGACATAAAGATCACCTCAATCCGAGTTCTGAGTAAAGAGTTATGACCAAAATACCAATAGTGGTTAGTGCTGTGGAAAACAAGCTTTTGTTAAGAGCTCGCAAGATCGATCTTGGGAGGTCTCCCAAGATCGATCTTGGAGCCCTGTGTGTCGAATTTTGATCACTTTTAACCTATTTTTCTTCCCTTTTAACATCCAAAAACCCTCATTTGAGCCACAAATAACACACAACACCTCAAGAGAGTTCTAGAGAGACTGTGAGAGATTCTTAAGGGATTTGTGAGGCTCCATCATCTTAATGCAAGATTATAGCTTGTTTGTCACTACTCATCATTTCCTTCATCAATTTCCACTATTAGAGCATAAAGGAGAGCTTGGAGCTTAAAGTTCTAGCAACCAAATCTTCTCTTAGTACTCAAATATTAAACTTATTTTTCAAACTTTTATGTGTTGCACTAGAAATTTCTATTATTAATGGGTATTTTTCATGAAACCCTAGGCTTGTTGCATCCTCGTGTGGGTTTGGTTGAATGAAAGTAAAATTAGGGGTGTGAATGGGTAGATTATCACACAAACTTCATGTATGAGTAATTGATTTCATGTTATGAGCCATAAATTTGCATCTACATATCATATCTATTTGGTAGCTAGGTGTATGAACTATGAGATTGGGAATTTGGGTTTGTGTCTAGTAAATGATTGGTATTGGTAGAATATAACCTCTATTGCATGATTTAACATGTAGATCCATGTTTTAACTTGTATACGCAATAGTTCTTATAAAACTCAACTCGTAGTTATATGTATGACCTATAGTTTGGAAGTTTCTGGATTGGTGCCTTGAGGAGACTTGATGGGATATAAATGATAAATATACTTAGATATGTTATCGATTATAAGTATAAGGCATTATTCATGAGAGTTGTACTAGAACCCACTAAGGCAAAAATGGTATACACTAACCTTTGAGCCTAGTGTCGTATGAGGACCATGGTTAGCAACAGTAATGAAGATGCAATCTAGATACACCTTAGTAATGTAGATAACTCAACGTGGTGGGTTGTAGGATGTCGTAGCCATAATCAAGAACGAATAGCACGCCATACGCATATCAGTTAGACGAGAAATCATAGAAAGTGACGCTCAGCATGATATAATAACACGAAGACATCAATAAGACTCACACGGCATTAGTTTTACACACATGATACATTATGAGATGTAAAGTATCAATATTGCGCTAGTGGCTATAACGTGTGAATAATCACAAGACGATAAGATTATGGATAAAGGGCTCAGTAACGATGCTTAGGATGATGATGAACGAATGGTGTATAATTGTATGATTTTGTATATATATGTATTAGCTTCCACATGTGTGATGGATTGTGTTGGCCTTTCAATGCATTGTTGATTTACTGTTTTGGCCAATTATCAGTGTGGATAATGATTGTAAGGTTGTAACCTTACCATGGAGGGGTGTAGCCCTGCCATATAATTGGGTTGTAGCCTATTGCAGCGGTTGTAGCCACTATGTTTAACTACCGGTACTAGTTGTGGGTTGGAGCCCTATACAATGCAGTTGTAGCCGCCTGTTTATGTTTTTGTATCTATGTATATTGCTTTCTCGCAGATGAGTGTTCGTACTCCTGCGTTAAGTAGATTCCCTGGCTTGCGGATTAGTTTGTGTGGCTCTATCAACGAAACTGTGTGTTTCGAGAAGTAGTAGCCCTACACTTAGGTGAAAGACCCTAAGGTAGTTTCGTCCTCGGAGGAACGTGCTTGTACAGTTGTTTTTCTTGTTAAGTATTTGGAGTGTTGTCCCCGGGAAAATGTCTTGCGTTGGTTTATCTCCAAATGAATTAGAAGTAAGGACCAAGCCCCTAGGCAGTTCGCTCAGTTAGAGAAGACATGATTAGTTTAGAACTTGGGGTCCTTCGGGAACCAATGCTCTAAGCCTAATGACCGCGGGGTGTAAGCTTGAGGCTTTATACAAGAGATATAATAAATTAATCCTTGTATGCTTATTAATATTATGGTTGTTGTATCATATCTCTAATTATTATTATCCGTACTCCTCGCGTGATTTCGTTGGGATTGTTAATAAGTTGATAATGTGGCTCGATTGCATAAGGTATTAATACTCATATTGGAATACTAAATGAGGAGTCTTGTGGATGTGAATTAGTATTATAGAAAGTAACTTGATGGCATGCCAACATCTAAGCTGTAATACTTATTAAGAAGTTTTGTAGACACGTATTAGTTGACGGATTTCATAATGTATTATAATCAACGTGGAAAGTAATGAATACCACGGCATAAAGAACCATAGGAAGGGAATGATAGCAATTAAGTTAAACTCGTACTTAGATTACCTCACTACGCTATGAGTTCTTGGATACAATCCATATAAGAGATTAAGAGGTAGGGCTAGCATGTTGGTTCGGGTAGTTTTCGATTCCTAGGATGGGTGTCCTAGTGATTAGGTTTTATGCATGCTGTGGGTGATTTACATTGCATTACTTCCACTATTAAAAGTATAAACAATGTTTTATTACAATGCACACGCATGTTCCTTCCAATGTGTATTTTCTTAGTAAAACTTATATAGTTCCCATTGAGCCCGGTTTTAGCTCATCCCCTTTTCTAACAGTTTTGCAGGGTAGGCTTCAGGGTTGGAGCGTGGCGTATTGTCTAAAAGCCTCTGATGTCCATAAACTTTCGTAGTTATTAAGATTAAGTATTAAGTAGTGTATAATCTTTTGTTATCTAAAACTATTTGTAATTATATATGGGTTTTGAAACTATTATAGTAAGGAATGTGTAATTCTGGACTGGTATAAATGATTTCACAGGTGGAATGGATTTTAAATGTGCATTGACTTGGATTACATTTGTATGTAAATGGTTTTAAACCTTGCAAGTTGGTTTATTGTATGAACGAACCCCATATGCCAAAATTTTATAAAAGGGGATTACATTTTACATTGAGAAAAGTTTTTGTAAGTAGAGATTTTGTATTTTAAACATGCCGTCACACACGACATCCATGATTAACTAGGTCCTGAGGGGTGAAAATCTTGTAACCGGATTCGGGGCACCACAGCTGTTCTCTTATTTACCACCTTAAGTTTGCGGGGGGATGTTGGAATATTGTCAGAATATTCTGGCAATATTCTTGTAATATCTTAGTTGACTTTTCGTTATGGCCATATTTATTGTATAGCAATCTCTTAATTATGGTATATATAATTAGAGTTTTCTATTTCCTTATTTTGTATCCAACCCTGGCCCTATATAAAGGGCTCTCTAGTGTATTGTTAATTACTTCATTCAAAATAGAAAACTACTCTTCTCTCATCAATCTTATGTTTCTATCAAGAACAAAAGTAAATGCATGTAGGTCTTCCAAAATTAAATTAATACATAAGTTCCCTACAGACCAGGAGGGCAAAATGGGTACCCAATACTTTCCTGTGAGAATCCGGGCTTTCGACCCGTCTTTCCCGGTTTCTTTGTTTGAGGTAAAATGTATTTTCAGAGTCGCCAGTTTATTTTACAAAAAAACAAACAAAAGATAATTCGAAACGAACTACCTTTCATACGTTTGAAATTAGAGATTTATTGATAACTTGATTTGCTAGGGTTCGGGAACTACGTTACGAATTGGGAAGGTGTTAGGCACCCGATTCACCCTTTCGGTCTCTTAAATGGATCATGTATTTAATTCCTATTTTAGATATCTTGCAAGTAGTTTGAAATCGTTTCCAAAGTAGTCCTTTCGGGTGAGTTAAATTAGAAACAGTATTTATGAAATCAGACTCGAGCTTTGCGAGCGCCTACGTATTCATTCGTAGAATGAAATCAGAGTCTCGTAATTCCACTTGTTTGGAAAATATTTTTGTATTTTTATTTTGAAAATGTGTCAAAACAGATTTTAGTTTTCGTGTAAAATTTAGAAAGGACTTATTTTGAAAGCAGTGAACTTCTTTACAAGTTATCTAATTTTCTGTATTGAAACTCGTATTTAAATGCGGTATTAAAATTCAGGAGAGTTGTTGAGAAATGTACCTGGTGCGCTTGAAGAGGAACGAGAATTTCTTGCTTGCTCCTTTTTCTCTCTAGAACTCTCTCTCTCTAGACTTTCTCTCTTTAGAACTTTCTCTCTCTAAGACTTTCTCTCTCTAGAAATTCTCTAAAAAAGGCTCCTTAATAATCTTGATAGAATTTCTTCTCTCTAAAAACTCTCTTGAGTGTTGATGATCTCAATTGATACCCCAGGGGTCCTATTTATAGGGGAATTTCCGCCAAAAACCCTCCAAAAGAAGCCAGTCGTAGGGGGTGCGGTTAAGGCTTGCGGTTGGGGCGTGCGACTGGTACCTGCACCTGGGGGTTGGGGCTTGCGGTTGGTACGTGCGGCTGGGGCATGCGGCTAGGGCTTGCGGTTGTGTCCTAACCGTAGGTTGGCAGGTAGCCGTACGGTTGGAGGGCTACAGTTGGCTCTCTAAAAATGCACAGAAACACTTAAAAAAAACTCTAAATTTCTAAACAAAGAGGCAACATTGGTCATATCAGACTCTCAACAAATCAAAGTTAAAGTCTTTCCTAACAGTCTTCTATATGCATGATGACTCAAGACCTAATGTCAAATGAATGTTTTATGAGAAAACCAATGTTCACACAAGAGTCGTGGATTGGGGTGTTCACAGACCCGGATCTGTCACATAGTTTCCTTACCTACCTAACCATTGTGTGGTTTTGCAAACAAAACATATAAGGAAGATGCTTATCCATAGGCTTTCCTTTACATAATTATTTTGTTCATTTTCTTTGTAAAATGAACTGGTGATTCTTAACGAACCCTACTACATCTTGAAAACGATAGGAAGATCCACAATAACAAAACACAGACTTTTATCGACCACTGGAAACTCCAGCGGGGAGGAGAAGGGGGGTGGGTTCCAAATTGAAGTGCATGTTCCCACAACGTGCTAAAAAGTTGATCCTTCTATTTGAAATTAATTATTCCTTTCTCATTTTTAGCATCTCAAATCAAGTCTTAAGTTTGTTTTTCTAACATCATTATACCAAATTAATCTCATGATAAAAAGTAAGTTATACTTTAAATCAAAATTAATGTTTTTCTAAAATGTATAAACTCGGCCGGAGTTCTTACTTTAAGACGGAGGTATATATAGCCCTTTTCTTTAGAGGAGCGCCTCACATTATTCTCGAGAAAGGGAATAAGGTGTTCCGGAACATATGGTTATAATAGATGTACATATATATAAATAGGTGACTTGCATAGACATGTGCAAAGTTCATATTTTAAATCACTAAAGGGCTAGGGAATTTATATTTTCATATAAATATATGTAATAGATATGGTACCAGGGTTCATATTTGAATAGGTACCCTATTGGACCCGAACTTGATCAATTTCAAAGATCCCCGGTCCTGATCCCAATTTTTTTGCCATTATATTCCAAGTAGAAAAGTCGATCTTATTTAGATTTGGTTACTTGATTGAATGGAAGACTGATGGATGTTGTTTGGTCTTTGTTTGATTAGACATGTTCAGCGAAAAAAGAACAGAGAGATTAAAGTGCGGGAATAAGAAATGAAGTGGATGCTGCGAGTAAGAAAATACACACTACAAAAAAGTGGCTTTTCTCGGCAATAGCATAATGCCGTTATAAGTAGTATAAATGCTACTAAAACTTTTTACGGCATTTTTCTCGGCATTTGTTTAAGTACCTTAAAAGCCAATGTCGTAAACGATTTTCGGCATTTTCACAAATGCCTGAAACATTAGCGCCAAGTTTTCACCACATGCATTCTTTATCCCTTACTCAATAACCGCTTCGCCAAAATACTTAATGTAAATTATTATTTGAATAACTTATTTCTGTATATACATACAATATATATCCACATAGAAATATGAAACATTGACACCATTACATGAAAAGAGATACCGAAATTTACATAAAGTTCTTCGTTGATTAAATTTTTTATATATTTTTTAATTATTTAAATTGATGACAATTTTTATTTATTTGTGTACATTATTTATACTTTAATTTAATTCAAATACATATAATTGAAAATTTGACTTAAATAAACAAGATTATTAATATTTTGAATTATTTTTTTTTTTTTGACACAACTGATGCACAAGGTGTGCAAAGATACACACATATATATATAATAAAATTTTTATTTTGTTCATGCTAAAAGAATTAAAATTCATCAAATAAATTTAATTTCAATGGTTTCACACAATTACATCAATACCCTAATCATAAAAAAAAAAACATTGTAATAAATCTCTTGTATTATTTTGGTAAATATTATCAAATGAAAAGAATTTTCTAACTTAAAATTTTGGAATAACATTTTAGCGCTTGTCCGAAAGTATCATAAACCTATAGCATTTGGTATAATAAACTGACTTTTTTGCATTTGTGTCAAAAATAAATAAATTAACATTGTTAACATTTGTTAAAAAATGTTGAGAATTTACTAGATCTTGTATAGAATGGCATAAACTCCAAACTTTTTGTTCAAAAGGCCGAGAAAAGTATTAATATTGTTCGCACTTGTATACTATAAATTCTCGGCATTTTGTACAAAACGTCAAAAAAAAATATTAATATTCTTGGCACTTATTGGAGAGTGCCACAAATTCTCGGTATTTGTTATGAAATGCCATAAATTCCCGGTATTTTGTACAAAATGCCGTAAATTCTTTGCATTTTGTTCAAAAGTGCCGTAAATTTTTTTTTCTTGGCATTTATTTATAGTGCAGCTAAATAAATGCCGTAAAAACCCAGTTTTCTGGTAGTGACATTAATTTCTCGGTGGTCAAACTCAAACAAATTAGTTTAGTATAAGAACTTGCATGGCTTAGGACATTTATCATCAAGCAAAATGTTAGGGTTTGTTTAACGCGGTGAATTAAAGAGTTGGATAAAATTATTTAATTTTATTTAGGCACTATAAAACAATCGCACCTCTCAGGTGGAATTCATTAATCTCTCTCGGTGGGATAAAATGCTTGATTTAGTGGGATAAATAATCAGCCCCGATATTCAATCTCAATCTCCACCAACATCAAACATGTATCCCACCCTCTTATCCTACATGTCAAAAACAGCCTTAAATCATAATGCAAAACTTCAAGGGAGTTTATTGTAAACCGGGATTTTTATTTCTTTTTCCATTTTGTTTTTCGAAGGTCAATGTCAGAATATTATATATATATATATATATTAGTAAATCGAATTAATTTTGTTATATTTGGATGTCATGGCATGAAATGTTGTTAACCTAGTCCCTCTGGGCATATTTGCGTGACAGTATAATCATACTTTTTTAATCATATTACATGAGAAAAAAGAAAAGAAAATAATGAAAGTAAACTATATATATATATTTAATGATGTTTTGATTGTCATTTTGAGAAAAAAAATGTTGCTAATTTTCGTATTAGTTTTATAGTAAGAATGATATATTTTAATTTGTTAGATGAAATATTGGTGAAAGCTAAATCTAAAAATACAAAATAGACTTCTTGGGCTTGATTGATGATTTTGAATTTACTTGTCCAAAAATTACGTCATAATTTGTTTAAAATTTACTTGTCACCATTATTATTGAATTATTGAATTAAAAAAATAAATTAAAACATTATAAATTTCTTGTTACTCTACCATTCTTTATATTCTATATAATATTTTATTAATTCTTTCACGCAATTAGAAGTTGAAGTAGTTGAAGTTGAGCTTAAGCTGAAGTTTTGTTTTGTGACTCAGTAGTTTTTACGTGGCTTTAGTGTTTTACAAATGTTATTAGTCTTAGAAATAAATATGTAAAAAGAATTAGTAAAAAAAAAAAAAGTTCAATCCAAAGAAAATATAACAAATAAACAAAAACAATAATATCAAGTGTAGAAAGTAATTTAAAATTGTAAGAGAATGGTATAATCAATTAGGTGTACTAAAATTGTTGTGCCAAATTTCTACCGGTGGCCAAGAATAAACATGTATTGAAGTATATTATATAATTAGTACATTTATTATTAGTTTAATTAATTTTATTTTTGATTTAACCAATAAAAAACACTATTGTCGACGATTACCCAATAAAAAAATACTAACCAATAAAACAGTAAAAAAAATCATTTACGCAGAGAGAGAACTATTGTTGACCATAAAAATTACATGAAATAGGATTCGGTTATAATAATAATAATATGTTCGAAGAGAGAGAACGAACTGTTTACATTTCGAGAAGTTGGTAATCTGTCTTCTGTTTTTTTATATGGCTTATGTGTGTATATATAGTTTGTGAATTGAAATTGTTGTTGAAATAAATTAGGATGTATTATAAGAGATGTAATATCATTGAAAGAGTAGATAAACTAAAATAAATAGAGTTCAAATCAAATTAGTCTGATATTTTCGTGAATTTGATTTTGAGTAGAAGATTTTAATTCTATTTTGAGTAGAATAAAAGGAGTAAAAGACAAAATTTTGTTTTAATTTTAGTTTGAGTAGTACAACGTGTTTTTTTCATTAGTAGAGTAATTTGATACTATTGCGAATTTTATTTTGAGTAAAATACATAATATTTTTCATTAGTAGAGTAATTTGATACTATTGTGAATTTCATTTTGAGTAAATGGCATAAAATACATAATTTTATTTTGAGTAGAAGACCTAAATATATAATTTTATTTTAATTTTAGTTTGAGTAGAACAATCTAATTTTCATTAGTAGAATAATTTGATTTTTTTAAAGATTTTCATCAGTAGAGTAATTTGATATTATTATGAATTTCATTTTGAGTAAAAGACGAATACATAATTTTTTTATTAGTAAAGTAATTTGATACTACTGTGAATTTCATTTTGAGTAGAAGACATAAAATATTTTAATTTTATTTTTAGTACAACATGATTTTCATTTTAAGTAGGAGATTTTAATTTTAAAATAAAATGATATATTTGTCCATACAAAAAAAAGGGTAAAACACTTAAAGTTATTTGTGCTTTTATATATAGTATAGATATAGATATAGATAGATAGAGATAGATATGAGATATTTGTATTAAAATATCATTGTATATTAATTTTGATTTAAAGACTCGGATAAGATTATTTAATTTTATCTACACATGACAAAACAAGGGTGTTCTTAAATGCACGAACATAATCCGTCTTCTCACCCCACCAAAAGTCAAAGTTACGTTAATCTTAACCTAAAAAATAGCGTAAACCCCATTCTTCTCACCCCACTTTCTATACTTTGAAAAAATTGCCACTAATTTATCTTCTCACCCGCTTAAAATTTTAAAAATTAATTAAAAAACTTCATTTTTTTTCCAACAAACAATCATCTACTATTTTCACTTAATTACATATATTTCATAAATGTAAGTTTATAATAAATATTCTTTAATTTTTATATTAAGTGCTAGATTTTTATTTTTATTTTCTTTGGCACGATAACGTCTTCAATGATATTTTTCTTAATTTATTCAATCCTTTTATTTGTACATGCATGTAGAGCTCAATAAAACTCACGTTAAGTTATACAATATCAAAGCTAAAAAATGTTTGTCTTAACGTGCGCCTAATATGTCATAAATAATACATATATATATATATATGTATTGCATGTTGTGCTTTTATTATTTCAATATTTAATTTCTAAAAATTACTCATAAAAAAATATTAAAAAATAAAATAATTTAGTGAGAAAATCTCTATCCTTTTAGGGTGCGTTTGGCGCGCCGGATAAAGAAGTAGGATAGGATAGGATAAAGGCCGGATATGATAAGAGTCGGAATTAGTGGGATATGAATTATGTGGGATATGATAGCAAAGGAATCAGTCGGATAAGGATTAAGCGGGATCGGACAAGATAAGGATTAGTCGGATAAAGATTTAATAAGCTTTGCATTTGATGGAATTCCGGATTACAAGTCCATATATTATATAATACAACTTGTTTTTCTTTTAAAAATATATACAATTTTAATTGTTGTGCACAATTTTTTTTTAACTAATGCGATTATTCTATTTATAAATAAATTTCGTAAAAAACTCTTTCGAGAGAAAAGTTCTATATCACGTACAATATTTACGAACTAGGCATTAAGTCCAATTTCAAATTCTGATGTTACCCTTTTTCTAAAATTAAAGTTTCTTATAAATATCTTCATTTAATAAAAAAAAAATGCAATATTATAAAAGAAATGAATTTTATTAGTTGAGTTACTGTTATTTTGGGTGGTTGAAAATTTTTTTTAATAAATTTGATTATCTAAAAGGTGTAAAGAAAAAGTTTTAAAAAAAAATTAAAAAATAATTTTTATATTCATTTTGTTATCCGGCAATCATGGGATAAAATAATACCACCTATAGGGGTGGTATATATATTTATCTGGTTCTAAAAGGATAAAATGATAATTAATCCCGATTGCAATTCAATCCCGTGTTGCGCCAAACGTGGGATAGGATTAAAATATCATATCCACCCTTGCGCCAAACGTATGACAGGATTTATTTATCCTATCCTTTTCGACAACAAACATCGGATAAGATTAATTAATCCTATCATACTTCTAATCCCGCGCGACAAACACACCCTTAATCTTTTGCAAGGATATTGTTTTCTTGAGTCACAAAAAATTAAATATCTTAGAAATCAAAAGTAACAAAATATTTTAATAAATGATTTATTATTATAAAAACTATTTTATTTTTCCAATTCATTTTTTTCCATTTTCACGAAAGATAACATTTTTTAAAAAGAAAGAAGAAAATATTTTTAAGTCATTAAAAAATCATTTAAGAACACCTGGGGTGAAAAGATGGATTTTGTAGATGCATTTAAGAACACTTGAAAAAATTCATCACTACTCACTTTTTTTCCTGCGAGTTTTTTTTTCCTCTGTCATCTTTCTTCTAGTATTTTTGATAAAAATAAAATTGATCTTCTAATATCTTTGATGCAGTGAATTAAGACATATTTATATAGTATATGACTTAATTATTACTTTTGTTAATTAATTAGTTAACTTCAACGGCTCCTCCAAGCCTTTGCAATCTAACCTAACTTATTACTCCATATCGCTTACATGTACGTTTTAGAGAGAGAGAGAGAGAGAGAGAGAAAGTTTACGTAAGTATGTATAAAAAAAAGTTAATAAAGAAAAAATAGCTTAAGGGCTTTTCTGGGCTTTTCTGGGCTTTTCTTTAATTATAATTAATGTTTAAATTTTCATATATAATATAAAAGAATTAATTTAATTTTTGTTTTATTTATAAATGTGTTGAAAATAACTAATAAATTTTTCAAAATGCTTAAAAAATAAAGGATGATCTAAATTTAATTGGAAACGGAGCAAATATTTCAAATTTCTTTTGTATATCAAACATACTACTATATATATATATGGATCAACTTCCGATCTTTTAATATTTTTGATGTAGTAAATTAAAACTTATATTTACTTATTTGCTAAAAATAAAATTTGTAGATAAATTTAAAATATGAATAATAACTATTTAAGAGTAATGCATAATAAAAGATTATATGAAATATCATATAATTGTTAAAACTGTATTTATTATAATTAATATTTTGTATCTTCAGAGGTACTCTTTAAACGAAATTTTTAATGAAATTTATGAAGAACAATATAATTTTTGTTTAATATGTCTTATATTAATGAAAAAAATAATATTATTTAATATTTTTACTTTTAGCGACAAAATTTTATCGTCTTTACATTGTTTTAGTAAACTCACCCCACCACTGGGGCGAAGTGCAAAATTTTTTAAAGATTTGATGGGGTGAGAAGAATGTATTCTCACACTGAAGTGAGGAGACTGATTTTGTGGGTGCATTTAATACACCCCAAAACAATTGCCCACCTCTTAGGTGGGATTCATTAATCTCTTTCGGTGGGAAAAAAAATGCTTAATTTAGTGGGATAAATAATCTACCCAGATATCTAATCTCAATCTCGACCAACATCAAACATGTATTCCACCCTCTTATCTTGCATGTCGAAAACGGCATTAAATCATTGTGCAAGACTTCAAGCGAGTTTATTGTAAACCGGGATTTTTATTTTTTTTTCCTTTTTGTATTTCGAAGGTGAATATATATATATTAGTAAATCGAATTAATTTGTTATATTTGGATGTCATGGCATGAAATGTTGTTAACCTAGTCCATCTGGGCATATTTGCATGACAGTCTAGTCATACTTTTTTAATCATATTACATGAGAAAAATGAAGAGAAAGTAATGAAAGTAAACTATATATTTTCTTTTGTTAATGATGTTTTGATTGTGATTTTGAGAAAAAAAATGTTGATAATTTCATTATTTTTTTTTTTAGTAAGAATGATATATTTTAATTTGCTAGATGAAATATTGGTGAAAACTAAATCTAAAAATACAAAATAGATGGTCTTGATTGATTGGATTATTTTCGATTTACGAAGAGCATTTTGAATTTACTTGTCCAAAAATAACCTCGTAATTTCTTTAAAATTTATTTGTCACCATTATTATTAAATTATTGAATAAAAAAAATTAAAACATTATAAATTTCTTGTTACTCTACCATTCTTTACCTTCTATATAATATTTTATTAAACCTTTTTTTTTTAAGTCTCACACAGTTGAAGTTGTTTTCTGACTACAGTTGTGTTTTCTAACTAAGTTGAGCTTAAGTTACCGTTGTGTCTAAACTTAGAATTTCCCATACCCTTCTACCAATTTGGGTTTGGGTGTTATTATAGTACTTTACATTTTTTTTTCCTAAAAACTATATGAAATATTTGTATTAAAATATCATTGTCTCTTAATTTTGATTTTATACTTGCTGCCCTCAAATCTTCTATGAAAATTTGCTTTTCGTCTACATTCGCCAGCTCTTAAGAAATACTCGATTATAAATTTCCAATGACTCGCTTATGGAATAATCGTACTTGACAAGACTTTTAACCATTTAAATTATTTTATTTAGATTTGATTGCTTGATCTACTAGTACGTATATAGATTAGTAGATATTGTTTGTAATAGAAAAAATAAAAAATAAAAAAAGGAAAGAAAGATCCATGACCTTTCCTTGAAGGGACATGTTTAGTGGGAGAATGGAGGAGAATTTTGGTGGTGAAACTAATTACAATGGATTCCTTTATTCCTCACCTTATTATAACGACTATAAATTGTAATTTATGAAATAAAGTGTCTAGAGATTGTTCAAAGGTCAAAAGTCATATATTAATATATATAATTTTTTTATATTTATACTATTATATAAAGGCAAGAAGTGTTAGACTTTTGAATTTCATATTTTACTACTACGGTCTCTTTTTTCGTTAGAAAACATGCTTGCAAATAATTTTGTTACATATATACTATTATATAAAGCCAAGACGTGTCATACTTTTGAATTTCCTATTTTACTCATTCAGTCTCTTTTTTCATTAAAAAAATATACTTGCAAGAGGATTTAAACCTTGGATCATTGAAAAAGTATTATGTTACATAACCACTAGATCACTTAACATATTTGTTTTATATTTTGGTTTGAACTACATATATCTAAATAGCACACGCATCGCGTGTACATTTGATCTAGTGTGTGTATGTATATATATGTGTGTGTATTGTAACACTCCGTGTTTCGATAGGTGTGTTTTAGTTAATTTAGTTAGCTATTTGTCCGATTCATTCGTGAACTTAGACAAGTCCGAATATTCCCACACGTCACTTTGGTGTTATGGATAAAAATATGAAAAATTTGGTTTAATTCAGAACTATTTTAAGCAATTTAGTGCGTTCTTGAAAAATTTGGTATATTCTTGAATTTTCGATTTTCCTACTTTTCTTATGTTTGGTTCATCGACCTAGGAAAGTCCAAATTGAGTTTTGTCTTTTCCGATGCGTCATATTATAGTTATTAAATCATCATGTAAAGTTTCTTTAGGTTCAGACTTCATTTAAGTATTTTTAAGTATATAGTGGAATCGAATTCTTTCCTTAAATGGTAACGATTCCTACAATTCTCGTTTGTGGTTCCGGAACTTTTAGACCTCCAAATTCAGTTCCTTTTTTTCCAGCATCTCCTAAATATCTATTATAAGTAATCTGTAGAGTTTTGTCACGTTCGGATTGGAATTGAGCAATTTCGGAGGCGTTTTTAGAATCGGGAATATTTATTCAACGTTTTAGATCAGCTAACTTTGGAGACTCGTAATTTTCTCATATTTTATCCAAATACCACTCTACCAACTCCTATTGCTTCACCGTATATCCGTCTACAACTTTCGTGTTTTGATCAAAAGCTATTTCACGCTCCTCGATGGTCAAAACAAAGTGCGAAGTAAGCCGATTAGCAAAAATCAGATTCTGCTGAATTTTGGCACGGAATTCTGGTATTAATCTATCCAGAATTTGGAGAATTTTCCTCTTATGAAGTTGTTGATATTTGAATTATCTTTCTGTTGATATAAAGATCATGCCAATCGGAGTTCCAAGAAAAGAGTTATCGCTAAATTACGAACAGTGGACCAGAACACATTTGGTAAATCGGGTTTGACCGAGTCAACTCGTTTGTTTTCATTTTTGACCATCTTTAAGCATCTTCCTCAGTCCTAAAAACAACATTTTAGAAAATTGAGACCAGGGGAAAGACATATACACTTCTAGAGAGAGAAATGGGTGTTAATGGATGATTTCTAGCTCAAATCAATGGTTTTCACTCCGAAATTGTGGATTTCTCAAGTTTTTGGCGTGGCGAGTCCATTTCCTAGCTCGGTTTTCTCGATTGGTGGCTGAAGGTGGTCGCTTTGGGGCTCTTTATTTCTATCCAGAATTGATTAAGGTGGGAACTCCCCTTCCTTCTTTCATTCATTGATTAAAATTGGTTGTATGGGTAGGAAAACTAGATTTTTGGTACCAAAACCGTACTTTCCTTTGCATGCAAATGGTTTGACCTTGATTTCCATGATCTAAGCATTTAGTTTGATGTTATATGAGCCTTATGTGATGAATATGAGGGCTGATCGTAATGCATGTTGGTATACATGGGTTGTTTTGAGATTTTGGTACCAAAATTGCTAGAATCATCACATGCATGTTTAATAACAGAATGCTAATCATCTTCAAATCATACTTAAACTCATGGTTAAACATGCATGAGGTGTTTGATGATATTATTAGCAGGCCTAGTATTACTCCTTTTACTAGTCTTCACTAAATGTTTGAAATTAAGAAATTTGGCTAGTACAAATATAATTCATGGTGAAATATGATATTTTGGATTACGTATTACTACTATTAGTGATTTTATTGTTGGCCCTAATCGGTATTACGGATATATATAAAAGAAAAATGCTACTCTGCTAAAATGTAGCGTTAAAGCAGTAAAGATTATCTTTGTTGTTTTTAAAATTCTAAAACACATGGGTTGAACTGTTAACTTTAATAAACAATCCCCTGAGCACGACTACTACCTATTGGTTTTTTTTATTTAATGGTTGTGTTGAGACCGGATTGACACTGGTATAGAAATACTTGTATTATGTTATTGCATAGACCAATGGAAAATATGGGGTGCCAAAAATCTGGTTACCAGTGCATAGATCCATGGTAAGATGGGGTGCGTTTGTGAGTAGTATATTCCGTCTAGTACCAGTATTAGGTCGAGGAGGACGAGGAGGAGGTGGATGGAGGGACGGATTGTGTTGACATGTATTATGTGATTGTACCATGCAGTTGTGATGATGATGGTAGGATAGTGTGCCAAGGCGAGCGAACTATTTTTATTAAACCTTAATGTTTATTTGAAAAACTACTTTTCATGGTTGTTTACTTCATTATTGCATTGCATTGCATTTCCCTTCCCCATTAGTTCCCACTGGGCCAATTTTGGCTCATTCCGTCATTTACTATTGCAAGTTCTTTTCAAAGCATTTTTGTGGTGTTCGTGGGAAGGGTGGAGATTCCTTATAGTCCTCTGATATCATGAGTCATGCTTTGTATTTTATTTAGTTGAAAAATTTGTTAATCAAAAGTTGTATTTGGGAAGTCACATAATGTAATTTATTTCAAGGTTGTGTCTGATTTGATTTATAAAGTTTTCTTTTGGGAAATTTAAAGTTTATGTTTGTGTTAATATTATTCTAGCAGGTTTGGTATATTGCTTAAGTAGAGGCATCATGCCAATTTTTTTGTAAAAAATTATATTAATAATTAAGTTGTTTCTTTTTCCCATTTAAATTTTGAGCTGTTGTCAGAAATAGCATCCCTTAACACCTGCTTTTACAAGCGGGTTGTTACATGTATGTAATTGTATAATGAGTTGTCAACTTATTTCTTTGGGCATATTTACATGACAAATAGTCATACTTTATTAAGGCATAAATATTAGTATGACAATTAGACTTATAATTTGCAAAAAAATCAATGCATTCTGTGAGAATCTGCAAATGAGACCCTCGGATCTCAACCTCTAGTTTGGGGGACTGAAATGTTGGAAAAAGTTCCATCGATTCATTTGCTTCTATACAGTGATAATTCATATCATGTGCCCCCTATCCTATTTTAGATGTAGGAGAGTTTGTTTCAAAGTTGACAATACATTATAGGAGAAAACAGACAAAATAATAAGGTAAAGGGAAATGCTACAAATAAGCACCCATTCCTCCCTTTTGGTTTTTAGTGGTTTTATATGTTTATTCTATGTTGTAAAACTTGGATGCTTTTACTGATATTATATTGCTTTTTGGACTTATCTCATAAAAACCTGATTTTGGGAAAAACAAGAAAAGGGATGAAAACCTTATATTCCGTGTTCTGATATTTGATTTTGTCAAAGTCTGATTACTAGTGACAAAAGTTTATCTTATCTGATTGAAATCATGAGATTGATTATATATTGGGAGTAAGTTCAGACTAGAATCAAGATCTAGGAGACCATGTTCAATCTTTTGATCACCAATGTAACAAGAAATGGTAGGACAACCAGAATCCTTGTACTTGGCAGGCAAATTGTGTTGATGATTGAGCTCACCTAATTAGCCAAAAATGATTTCTTCTGAACGAAGACTCTTCTCTTTATGGTGCATAAGTCTTTAAAAAACTTAGCATAAGAAGGAATTTTCTTGATTGCATTCGAAAGAGGAATGTTGATCTTCATTTACCTAAAAAGATCAAGAATCTCAGAATTACGGTTATCCTTAGCCGGTTTCTGCAACCTTTGAGGAAAAGGAATAGGAATTTGAGGAATATAAGTTTCATCTTTTTCAGGAATATCATTCACATTCTCGACTTCTGCCTTAACTTCTTAGCTTTCTCAACTTCTCTCAAGGCTTCAGTAGAAATGAACTGCTCGATATTAACTTTTTTATCTTATTCCTTTGTCCCTCTTATCTGAACATATTCATGTGGAGGTGACTTTATTGATTTTTAATAACTCTACCACTCCTCAAAGTAGTGATAGCTTTGACTTGCTCATGATATTTCTTAGTGCATGAAGAATAAGAGTTATCAGTGCCTTTGGGATTGGGCTGAGGTTGAGCTGGGAAAGCAACCTTCCCCTTCGGATCATTTTGATTTGCAAACTTCTCCACAAAAACTTTCATCTGGTTCATTGTCTACATTATTTATTGGAACATGCCTTGCAAATTCTCCTCAAGGACTTTCCTATGCGGTGGAATATAAGAATTATGATTTGAGCCTTGAGATTGTTGATGCTGCTGAGGTTGAGATTGGAAAGTAACTGGAGGTTGGGACTGTTGATAGAATGGTTGAAGTGGTGGTGGTTGGAAATTCGACTGGGGCTGTTGAAATGGTTGAGAGGATTTCATGGGGTTCCTTTCATAGTGGTTTCCAGACCAACTGAGGTTAGGGTGGTTCCTCCAACGTGGGTTGTATCGATCCCCATAAGAATTGGATTTGCCAATTGCCATGACAGCACTGACATCAGTGTTCAACACCTTTCTAAGAGCTGGGATGGTCGATCAGTCATTGGTAAAATGACCAAATGTGTTGTAAATATTGCAAGCTTGCTCCACAAATTGCTGAAGAGCTGGTTCTCTTTTCTTTGTTTCCAAAGATTCTAGTTTTCGGCAAATAGTAGCTAGCTTAGCGCTGATTTCATCATTATCCTTCAGTTGGTACACACCAATTGGTGCTACCTTTACTCTAACTGCATTCGGTTCTTATTCCTGAGAAACTTCAGAAAGCCATTTAAGATATCCTTCTACATCTGTAGGACTCTTTCCTAAGAATTTTTCATTGCACATAGATTTAACAAATTGGCAAGTGGAGGGAACTAGACCATCATAGAATAAATTGATGATTCTTCACTTTTCATAACCATGACGTGGACAAGAATTAAGAAGATCTTTAAAGTGCTCCCAACACTAGAAGTAGGTTTCATCATCCTTTTGAGAGAAGTTTTGAATCACCTTCTTTGAGTTGGAAGTGAGATATGAAGGAAATAATTTCTTGAGGAATTGTTCTTGAAGTTCTTGCCACGAGTTGATGGATCTTGAGCGTAGAGAAATAAACCAAGTTTTAACTTTATCCTTCAGGAAAAATGGAAATAACTTCAACTTAGTTGTATCTTCAGCACAGTTTCGGTCACTAAAAGTGGCACAGACATCCTCAAAATATCGAATATGAAGATAGGATTGTTCACTTCGAACCCATGATAGGTTGGTAGAAGTTGAATCATGCCATTGCGGAAATGGAAATTATTTGCATCATTTGAAAAATTGATGCAAAAAGGAGTAGCATTTCTGCCAGGAAGTAAGAGTTCACGCAAAGTAAGATTCGGGTTCTGAACTGCTTGGTTAACTATATTTTTACCTGCCATGTTAGCTGTCGTGCTGCTTGTGCTACTACAAATGCGGCTACTTGTTCCTCAGTATTTTGATCGGCCATCAAGTGTTCAAATGCCCACATGTTAATACCATTCGTAGAATCAGAAGGACCAAAAAGAGGAATTAGATTGGCTGAAGTGGGAGACTCAGATGCTTTAGAAGATCCGTCGTCTGACTTGTACTTGTCAGGGATGACACGGTACTCGTATAAAGGATTACTTGAAATGCGATTATTAGGACCACGGAGCCAAGTTTTCATATATTAGGTAGAGACCTAATATAGAATCCTAGGATAGAAAAGAAAAGAAAGAAAGAAAGAAAGAAAGAAACTACAAATAAACAAATGAAACTGTTGATCTTCCCCGGCAACGGCGCCATAAATGAATTTCCCTAGCAGTGGTGCCAAAAATGACTTGACAACGCCCAAAAAAAGTAAGTTGATACACCCAAGCACAGGTGATCAAGTTATAGTATACTTGGGAAAATCCAAAGTCGAAACACAAGAAAGGCAAATAATCTATTTCTCTAGCTATCTTTCTCAAAGGGAAGAAGGGAATAAGAAAGGAAATTGAAAATTAAATTAAAATTACTAATTAACTAAACTAAAAATAAAGTCAAATCTAATCCTAGGGTGCAAAAGTAAAGGAAATCCACAAGCGCAAGTTATCTACCTAACAATGCTTCATAAATGCACTATAGGAGCATGAAAATAAACTAAAAATAAATAAAATAAATAAAACAACGCACTAATTAAATAGAATAGAATATTAAATGGAATTAAACCGATAAGAAACAAACATTGGGGGTATCCGTAATTAGGGAGTAAGAAACTAGTCCAATCGAGTAATATAAATCTAAGTTTAAACAAGAATTTTTTTCTAAGATTCAGATCCTAGACTCTTTAACCATCCAATTATATTACTACTACTAGTATACGATAGCCCATACATGAGAAAGACTATATAGACTAGCTTAGAGCAATAGAATTCGACAGTAAAGCTTTTGACTTTGACAAAGCGTAATTTAAAACCTAGTATTGCTTTTGCGTGACAAAAATAATTCATGTTAATTAAAATTCTCAAAAATCAGTAGCCTAACACTCCTATAATATTTTAATAGGTTTGAATGTGATTCAAAACAAATCCGTCTTAAAAAGAATGCCGAAAGTCAAAACCCGGCACTTTCTCGGCACTTATATGAATAAATACCAAAATAACACCAAATTAGCCAATTCACTTAGGAAACTAAATCAACTAATTAGAGGATAAAGACTTTCCTCAAATCAGCGATGTTAGGATTTTTGTACAAAATTCCGTGAATCGACATTTCTACAGTTCTTAATCAAATGAAACTTTTGAGCTAACTTATGAAAACATATTTTTAACGCATGCAAAAATAAGAAAATATTCATTAATTCAGTAGGTGATCTATAACCATTGGAAAAATCATATTCAAACCTAGATTGGATAACATTTAATTACACATCTTTCACTATGGATCCATAACAACGGATTTAGCTAGACATAATCAAATAAAACATGCAAATAATCTTAGAAATCATGAAAAACAGTAAGCACATATCTAATAATGTAGAAAATCATATTTGAAAACTTTTGGCTTTAGAATTTTGCAATTCCGATTTAAAACGAAGATTTTACGGTAAAGACAGTAAACAAACTCAAAACCGACAAAAATTGAACAAAATCGACCTAAACCCTAAAAATTCTGAAAAATCAGATTCTTATTGATCAATGATGAATCACACATGAATACCATAGAAAAACAATAAACTATTTGAAAATAAACCAAGAATCATGCATAAATCGATGAAAAACTGACAAATTAAACCTATAAACCCTAGAAGTAGTACCAAAAACATGGGTTTAAGATTGATTCCAGAATATATATATGATCTCAAATAACTAATTTATGAATATCAAAGCAAACTAACAAATAAAAGCAATCGAATTGAAAGAAAACGAAAAACTAGGGTTTACCTGGTACGTAATTAAGACTTGAATTGAAAATTGTGTTCAATGTTGAATTTAATGTTAATTACAATGATATTCCAACCTCAAAAGATCATAAATAAACTAAACTAACCATTTTTTTAAGGAATTAAAAAAATAAACTCTCAAAGTCGAACTTCAGATGCAGCGCAAAAGCTCGCAAGAAAGTCACGATGCTCTCAGCCTCTCTGTTAATCGATTCTAAATTGATGAATACTCTAAAATATGAGATATATGACCTTTTATATAGTACACAAGTGTCTTAGGTCGTGACTTGAATAACCCATGAAGAAACGGGTCAAAAAGAGATAAAAATCGAGAATGGGCCAAAAATAGGGGTGGGGATCGATTCTCACATGGGGATCGATCCTCATGTATTTTTTCTTTTTTTTCTTTTTGGCTACTTCTTCTTTTGCTCATAACTTTCTGTTTCGAATTCCAATTGACGCACCATTTTCTCTTACACGTAGGTAATTTAATTCCCTACAACTTTTATTTTTGGAGATTTGTCCAAATTCTCAATGGATAAAAACTTTAATCAGCTACAACTTCGGGCTTCTTATGTTAGTTCTCGGTTTTGTTCAAAAATTCAAAAATTGATTCGATTGAGCTTCTTTTCTCTTGGAATCATTCTTAGACACTTTCATTCACTTCATTCATGCTTGGGGACTTGCTTATTCTCTTCTGACTAGTGCTTTGGGGTAGTTTGCGGAGTTATCCTCGACTTGGACCTCGGAATGGATACTGACTTCTTCTTCAGGCATTCTTCTTGCACTTTTTCGCATTCAACCTTCTTTCTTGCATCCAACCTTAGTTGCTTAACCACTTTATGCCTGCAAAATGGCTTAGTAACACATAAATACAATGCAGTGCCTTCTTTTCATGCTTAAACTAAATTTACATGCAATTTTCAATTTTAAACAGTAACTAGAAGCTAATTGATCCTTGCTTAAGGGATTAGAAATGAAATTTCTAGGCTCAATCAGTCCTGAAAATCGTAAGGAAAACTTGATTTCAAGTTTTGGAGATTTGCAATGGAATTATTTCTTTTGTCTTTTCATCATCGTCATCGTCATTTTCATACGTCCCAAGGTACGAGTCATCTCCCTCTTCCTACAGCTCCTCATCGCCATGGTCTTTCACATTCGCCAAATGCTCAATTTTGGATCAAAGCTGGTCCACTCTGGTGTGCAATGTTGAAACATGATTCAAGAGAGCGTCACACCTTTGAAGCTTAATTGAGCGTGCCAACGCCTTTCTCTTTGTTAAAAGATTCTTTGGCCTCAGTAAAGAACGTCACAATATATATATATATAAACGAAATGGTTGTAGGGAGGTTGTAGGAGGGGTGAGTTGGTTTAGAGAGAAAAAGAGGTAGAGATGGTGGTGGTGTTACAACAGTTAAGGTGGCCGAAGGGGGATGTATATATATATCAACGGTGGATTTAAAAGTTAAAAAAATATAAATTAAAGGGGCTTAGTGTCACTTTTATAGTTTTAAAGTGTAAAATATTTGGATGGAATTGTTAACAGAATTAGAGTCAAGTCTTAATTGAACCAATTATGTAACGTTAGGGGAGACATTGCATTTTTTAAAATATTAGGGAAAAAATTGAATCTAGACCCAAACTTCATGGTCTAATTTGTCTTTTTCCTGGGTATTTTTGTCCATCAACATTTATCATTTTCCTTAAAATAAGTTAATATTATGAAAAATGTCCTTATTATGAAACCAAATTATGAAATTAGTACTACTTCCCTTTATTAAACATGAGTCCGTCCTTAGAGTTATAAAACATTATAGAGCGAGACCCTAAAAAATGTTATCTCTTTTAAGTAATAATAAAAGTCTGGCCAAAATGATTCAAATTCACTGAAGATATCTTTAGATTTGTTCATCGCCATTGGTATCTTGTTTTGTATATAATAGGTGTATTCTTTGCATGAGTAACTTTATAATTTATTTGTGACACCCTGATTTCCATATGAAGACATCAACCTTCGGAAGTGGGTAATCACGGGTTGTCGTCTCTAATAACGGCGATAAGATAATAAGATATGCTGAAAAGTATGAGTAATCTAACCAACATGATAGAATAAATAAGCACACATAGTCTAGTTTATAGTAGATAATTTTATCGGTATTAACTCCCGCTCTGAGTTTGGCTTTGTCCCTGATTGACGCTTTATGAATATCGACCTGCCGATTGACCCTATTGAATTTTACCCCTACTATTTCCTCAGCACCTACCATCGCTTCCATGGCCGCCTCATCCTCCTTATGTTACATCCGGGTTTTGAGGACACTTATTAGCATAATGCCCGGCCTCAAGGCAGTTAAAACAAACCCCAAACAAACTTTTATTGATATCGCCATTACTTGTATACTTTCCCCCCGGAAGATTCTAATCTTGATTGGGACTTCTTAATCCTGTCCCACTTCCCTCCTTGGGGTGTTTCCTCATCTTCTTTGTAAGTGTCAAGCTCAATGGGATTTTTTTTTGGTTAAACAGGTGGGTCCAACACCTTTAGAAGTAGACCCATGATTATTTTTGAGGATTCTCGTAAAGCTTCCCAAGAATTCATTCATCATTTTTCTCAAAGCCGAGACGAGTTCGGTGTTATTTCTCCCTTTGGGGTTTCCGCCTTGAGGATCAGTGGGATTCATCTCATAACCGTCACCACCTTGGATGCTATTAAGGTGTCCGGTGCGCTTAGCTTTCCTCTTCTTGGGTGGCATCCTCTATGAAAACAAAAGAGGTGTTCACCACAACATATAATTCTAAATAATTTATGTAATACGGGGAGGGAGACACCATTTGGGAACTCGGTCGCTAAGTTTCAACTCTAATTAGCGACAGTAGACTGATGATATATAGGATAGTTATCCATTGGCCGGCGACTAACTATGATATAACCCAGCAGTCACATGTGTTTACTATTATTTCAACTCATTCCAAGCATTCCAAAAATCATAATATACACATACACGTGGAATAGAAAGAAAGGAACCATATTTTACCCATTCTTCGACGAAGGAGAAAGGGAAACCTATGCCTCTGATACCAACTTGTGACACTCTGATTTCCATATGAAGGCATTAACCTTCGAAAGTGGGTAATCATGGGTTGCCGTCTCTAATAATAGCAATAAGAGAATAAGAAATGCTGAAAACCATGAGTAATCTAACCAACATGATAGAAGAAATTACCATACATAGTTTAGTTTACTATCATACATGTAAACTACTAACTAGTATAATAAGGTCGCATAATTATACAATAGGAAGGTCTAAAGGAATTTCAAAATACAAGCCGTTACGAAAATTAAAACAAAGTTTCTTTATCACAAGAAACTCTCATCAAGATCAGAGGCAGATCTAGGATGAAACATCCTTCTCTCATCTCCGTCCCTGGGTACTTGCAGATGTACCTATAATGAAAAATAATAGTATGAGCCAATCGGGCTCAGTGGGAACTATAAGCGTTGTGTTATATGAAAATACATGTCGTAATTCACACACATCAGTGATTATAGAAAATAAGCTTTGTCCATGTAGTTGTAGTAGCAATGGCACTCCACATGTTGTTTAACCCTATAATGCGAAATCAATATGTTTTAGCATAGTACAAAAATATATAATGTGTTGGCTATATAAGGCACTAATTATCCTACACTAGGTGTTAACTCATCTCAAAGGCAATCGAAGGGTTACAACCCTTATGTCGTCAAGAAGGCTCCAACCCTCATCTAGTACCAGTACTCAGGCTCTAAACCGCACGTATGGGCTCCAACCAAAAATCATATGCTTCAACCTTGCAACATTCACCTATGTAGATAATTGTGGCAAAAAAAGTAATACCATAAACAACAATACACATATGTATATATATACCAAAAAATCATAAGTAACCAACACAATCAACGAGTTCTAAAGCAACTTATGAATGTATTTCCATCATCTCAAAGTAAAAGTGTGACAAAATCATCAATCTTTCCCCCAAGTGAAGTATACATATGGTGCATGTCAAAATTAATAAGCTTTATCTCCATCTTGGTAGGTTTATAAATTGATACATACATGCTTGAAATATAGTAAAATCAAGTGTTCAATGTGATATCCAACATTAATATAAAGGTAATCAAAGTTTTATGACCCCAAACCCAAGTGCAAGCATATCCCCACCTACTGTTTGTTTAAATTTGGGGAAAAATACTAATGCAATAACAAATCTTAAAGAAAATAGGTTTAGTAGTAGTGCTCTCACCTCTATGATGTTAGAAGCACAAGGTTGGAAGGTTGTATTGAAACTTTGAAGCTAAACTCCAAGAACACCACAAACCCTAGCTCCCTTAATGCTCAAATGGAAAGAATGAAGGTAGGAGATGATGAATAGTGAAAAGAATGATGGATTTAGGGCTTGAATCTTACACAATGATGTAGAGCTCAAAAGAACATCTAAGATCTCCCCCCTTCTCTCTTTAGAGACCTTTAGACATGTATGGGTCGAGGTTGTAGAAAAATTGAGGTTAAATGGGAGAAAAATAAGGTCAAAAGTCAAAACTGGTCAAAATTCTACTATAGGGCACCAAGATCGTTCTTTGGAGCTCTCAGCCAGTAATTTTCCTTCCAAGATAGCCTAAGATCGATCTTAGAGCCACTTCACTAAGTTCATCTAATTTTTGGCGTCTCGAACCCCCGAGATGCTGGAATCTCATTTCGGGCCAAACATTGTAGAGGGGAACGATACAGAACATTTGGAGCCAATGGGAACTCATTTGGATATCAAATAAAGAAGTTATGGCAACTCAAAATTGGCAAAAAATCTAAAAATCATGTAATATCAAAACTTGCGATTTATGACTTGATTTCGATTTAGGCCTTTCGAATAACGAAATGTGAGAATCCGCAAATGCGACCCCCGGGTTCTCGTTCCCGTCCTTGGGCGTCTGAAACGTCGGAACGGATTCTGTCATTCCATTTGCTTCTAAGGGTGTTTGATAGTTCATATCGGGTGTCCCTATGTTCTATTTCTAGATGCAAAAAGGGTTCGTTCAGAGTCGCCAGTATGTTTTACGAAAAAATGGACAAAATAGTTGTGTAAGAGAAAAGGCTACAGATAAGCCTTTCTTTACACGTTTGTCTACGAAACCAGGTTTCTATAGGGTTCGGGAACTATATTACGGTTTGGGAAAGTGTTAAGCACCCATTCCGCCCTTTCGGTCTATAGTGGTCTTTTATATGTTTATTCTATGTTGAAAAACTTGGATGCTTTTACTGACAGTTTACTACTTTCTAAGTGAAAACCCTAATTTCTGGGAAAAACGGGAAAGGGCATGAAAAACCTTTGTATTCCGAGATCCAATGTATAGTTTTGAGAGATGGAAATACAAGTGTCAAGAGTTATTCTTACTTTAGAGGGAGTTTTACCGTGTTATTTCTCAGATAACGACGATTTTTCTTGGGTTTGGACTTATTTGGGAAAAAGTATTGGATCTTGTATCAGAACTAATTCAATATGGAATTAGAACTCTTGAGGGGAGTTCTACCAGACATATCACAATCTATGAAACATATAGGATATACCGGGTTTTTAATTCCTAAGTAAGCTTTATCGGTCCGGGTTTTGAAAATAGGATTTTATCCGGATGATAATGTACTTACTCTTTTGGTTTTGCAAATGGTTTTATCAGGGTCTTTTGTTTTGAAAACGGTAGACTATTTGTAACTTGGCAATAAGTTTATTCAAATAAAACGTGGACAAAACAATAGAAATAAAACAAGTACACAGATATTTAATGTCAAATACTAGAAAAGACTTTCTTTACTTTCCCGACGAGAATAATAATAAGAAACAAAATATAATACGGTAGAGAGATCTCCGGCGATAATAATCTTTTCCTTCTTCAGATATTTCCGAGAATTCGATTCCAGAGACGGGACACGTCGAGTGTCGTGAATAGATTCGATAATTCTTCAGAAATAAGACAAGAATCGAGAATGCTTGATGAAAGACTAGAAAATCAGATATAAGCCAATAATTCTTCAATCCCAAGTTGCTGTCTTGAATCCTTGGGGGTGTTGGCCTATTTATAGTGCTCGGGAAAGATTGTCGCGCGACACTTCCCCAAAAGGGACATATGTCGCGCGACAATGTGTCCAATGTCGCGCGACAAACGGCTGAAGTGATGTTTTTGACAGACTGATTTGTCAGAAAGTGGATGGTCGGGGTCAGAGGGGTCTGTCGTGCGACATAGGAATGATTGTCGTGCGACATAGGAATGATTGTCGCGCGACATATCAGTGATTGTCGCGCGACATATCAGTGATTGTCGCGCGATATACTGATATGTCGTGCGACAATCCCACTTAAAAATAGGTTTGTTGGCCAACAAACCCTTTCGGGGTAGTTTCGGGTGCTCGGGTGGGTCCCGGACTCCAAAAACAGTAGTTCTAGAAGGTCGTTAGGGTTCTTGCGGGGGTCACAGATCGGGGTGTCTACACGAAACAATTGATCTTTCAAACTTCGTATGCCTAATATGACATGATAGAGGTTTTGGATCATTCAAAAAGAACTCTAATTGAGAATTCATTATTCAAAGTGGCTATTCAAGTTTAGCCGAACGTCAAAGAAGGATTTCCACGGAAAATGGAATACTGGTATTACATTATTACCATTATTATTCAATTAAATAAATAAAAATAAGTAAATGCAACATTTATTAGAGCATCTCCAATGGTAGTGTAAAAATTGATTTGTAAATCACACGTGTCAATTCACTTTTACAAAAAACTTGAATGCTAAAAAAAAGTGCTCCAATAGTACTTTTGTAAAGTTTCGTTTAAATTTTGAAATAACAAATAAGATTCTAACACATGTTAAATATCAATTCAAGCAATTTTTTTAATAATTTTTTCTTGAATTTTTTACAAATAATCTTGTAATCACAATAGATCTTGATTCATAGGTATTGATGAGTAGATTTCAAATATGTAATTTTTATTAAAATATATATTTTACATTTAAAGTTATTACTTTTTCAATTTTTATAAAAAAAATGAAGAGAGAAAAAGCTGATGTGGCATTGTAAAACAGGAGTGTATTTTACACAACCATTTTACACAAATTTCAATTTTAAAAGACTGGTAGAGACAAAAAAAATTATAAGTTGTGTAAATTTTACACAAAACAAATATTTAAAAGACTACTGGAAATGCTCTTACGCCCAGATTATATAAATTCTATTTCAAAATTCACAAACTAGTTAGGAGATAAGTATACTATATATATATAGGTATTATATTCGAGATAATGGTTTTAGTTTATCTCAACAAAGATGGATTTGAAAATAAGTCCTCGTTAATTAATTTTATTATTTCAAATCGAAAAATTATTACTTGGAAGGATACATTTGATAAAAAGATGGGTTTTTTTTTTTTCAAAACACTACTAAACTTATGACAACTAGGAAAAAGTGATGAGCAATTTAGTGGCATATTCTTTCTATCTTTCTCTGTGTTTTTTCATAATTTTTTTTTCTTACCATTGCTTAAACAAAATTGAATTATATTGATAAACGCGTAATTTTGTAGTCGCTAACGCCATTTTGATTGTTACTGTCGCGTTTATCTTAGCCTAGTTTAATTAAATTAACTCACTTTTGCACACACACTAAGAATATCAAGAATTGCTTTAACATGGCTCAAAGTAGCCTTTTTCTAGTGTCTTGATTGTGCCCATAGATTTTGGAAGCAAGTTGGAGAGCTTTGGGAAGTGTACAAGAGAGATAGAAGCCAAAAGAGAAGAAAAAAAAGTCTCCCGAAGTGTCCTCTGATCAATCAGAGGAGCCTCTGATTGATCAGAGCCCACCTTTTAGTGCAAAACTTGCCCTCTGATCGATCAGAGGGTGCTCTGATCGATCAGAGCCCACCTTTTTAAGCCAAATCTCCCCTCTGATCGATCAGAGGAGCCTCTGATCGATCAGAGACCTCCCAGAATGCACAGTAGTACAGCCCCCAAAAGCAGCTTTTCTCCCTTTTGATGCATTGAAACTCACCAAAAAGGCTGGACTTTCTATTTCTGGATAGGATGAGGTGTTTTTCCTTTGGATCTTTAGAAAAGTGTACTAGAATACCCATTTTTGGGCATTGCTCTCCCATTATTTAATTGCTCTTTGTCCCTCATGTAATGTATGCAATTTTCTAGATCTAGATTCAAGTAAGATAAATATTATTTTCCTGCACTTTCTCTCTATAGATCACTTGTAAGAAATCTAGAGAGAGAAACTCTTGAGAGAAATGGAAATCCCTTTAATGGTTTTTGTTCATACAACTATCATGGAGTAGTTTCATTGCTAAGTCTAAAAGATGAAGTTTGCATTGCATTAATTATGTAAGTTTGTTTCTTATTCCATTGTTAGTATTGTTAAATACTTGTTGAATCCTTCATCTTCTCTATTTAACCAACCATTCATAAGCTAGTAAGATAATCCTCATAAGGTGATTTGACTTTGTATGCCTTGTATACATTGATCTCAAGCATTAATGAGGAGATGATGCACTTGTGTATTTCTTAATAGCCTATGTTCATTCCTTCTATGATTGAGATACTTTACATTGTCAAGCATGTTTAGTCTTTGAATATTCATAGAAATACCATAAATTTGAGATTCCAATCCTTGAATGCTTTAATGATATGTTGAGTGCTTTCTACACTTTATGTGATTTTGAGACTCAATATTTTCTTAGTTAGAGTGTTGCCAAGGAGGATCTCTTAAGTTTATGCCATAATCAACTACACTAATCACCTTAAGGATTCAAGTTGTATTTATCAAATGTATCTAAACCGGATGATTTAATCTCCACCTAGACCTTCCAATCTTAGACAAATGAAATGTTCTGATTTATTGAGCTAAACTTTTTAGTTGGCCATTTTCATAATCAAGTCAATTGCCTAGGGGAAACTAACAATGAATTCTCAATGCCTAGTTTAATTTTATGCCTTTTCTTTTGGTGTATCTCAAGTTTGCATCTTGGTTGGACATTATATGGGAATGGGTTGCACTTGCTTCACACCCTTTGTTACAAGATAAAAATGAGAGATACATTTGTGTTGAGTTTTACTTACACCCTTTCTTTATATGGCATTTATATGGGAATGGGTTGCTCTTGCTTCACACCCTTTTGCTTAGAAAAGTGTAAGATACTCAACACTTAGGAATTGCATTGAGAATTTTGAATGAGATTAATTTTACATAACATTGCAAAGCAAATGAATTCTATAATGCCTTAGCCTTTTCTTATCAATTAATACATCACTTTAATTTTCATTGCAAGACTTTAAAATCAACAACTAAAATCAACCAATCAAATTCTCTTGAACAAAGCCTTGGACTCGTAATCACCACATCGTCTTTCCGACTATCCTTGTGGTTCGACACTTGGACTTACCAAGTATTATAACTTTACGACCTACACTTGGGTTCCTAAGCACGGAAGTATTTCTGGCGCGTCAAGTTTTTGGCGCCGTTGCCGGGGATACGGCGAAAGGCGGATTACGGGTTTTGTACAAAAATCCGCTTTGTAAGTATTTCTTCTCCCTTTGTGAATAAGTTTTTCTTGCTTATTATTTTCTTCTTTCATAGGTGGCAATTTACTTTAAGATCACCTTCCCGGGCTTATGCTCGGGGACTTGTACATTTTTCTTCACATAAGTCCACCAAGAGGCGAACCACTACCAAGGCATCCTTCTGCTTCTCCCACTCCATCCGAGATGGATAACGAAGACATCGAGTCAAATGCCGGAGAGAACAATGATCACAATCGTCCGGTCCGCACCATGCGAGATTACCTTCAACCTCCTAGAGGCACTTCAAACTCTTGCATTGTCATTCCCGCGGGTCAAGCCGGAACATTTACTCTCAAACCGGGCATGTTGCAACATATACCATCATTTCATGGTATGGATTCCGAAAACCCTTACTTGCATTTAAAAGATTTTGAGGAAGTTTGCTCTACTTTTAGAGAAGCTAACACAAATGAGGAAGTAATGAGGTTAAAACTTTTTCCATTCTCTTTAAAGGACAAAGGCAAAATATGGCTAAATTCTCTACGTCCCAATTCCATTCGAAGTTGGCAAGAATTACAAACCGAATTTTTAAAGAAATTCTTTCCCGTTCATCGAACCAATGCTTTGAGAAGGCAAATTTCAAATTTTTCTCCTAAAGAAAATGAAAGTTTTTACAAGTGTTGGGAAAGATACAAAGAACTTTTGAATTCTTGCCCCCATCATGGACACGAGACATGGAGTATTGTGAGCTATTTTTACGAATCACTCACTCCCGCCATGCGCACGTTTGTGGAAACGATGTGTAATGGAAATTTTTTGAGCAAAAGTCCGGAGGAAGCTTTGTTGTACTTTGATGAAATAGCCGAAGGTGCCCAAAATTGGAACACCTACACGGACGAGGTTAAGGGTAAAGTTTCCGAGAGAGGGGGTTTGTACCAATTGTCTAAAGGTGATGACATTGAATTAAAATTTATTCAATTGTCAAAGAAAGTCGAAGCCATGGAGTCTAGTAAAATGAAGGAAGGTAGTGTAGGTACTAGCACCGTTTGTGTCATTTGTGAGAAGGTGGGACATTCCACGGAGGAATGTCACACAATTCCGGCCTTCAAAGAGGTCCTTCAAAGTCCCTCACAAGTCAATGCTATGAACTCGTATTCTAGGCCACACAATGACCCATTTGCTCAAAGGTACAATGAAGGGTGGAGAAATCATCCTAACTTTAGTTGGGGGGGAAACCAAAATGCTCATCAAAATTCGAATGCAAATTCAAATTCCTACCAACAATGACCACCTCCACCCCAAAACAACTCTTTTGGCCAAACTAACCCAAACCCAAATTCAAATTTGGAGTCTCTTTTGCGGCAATTTATAGATAAGACCAATAGAGAGGTTAGTGATTTGAAAACCCAAATGTCCAAACTCACCACCGCTTTGTCCACTCAAGAAAAAGGGAAATTTCCATCTCAACCTTTAGCTAACCCAAGAGGCCAAGCTTTAGTGATCAATGAGGGTGAGTCGAGTGGGAATGTCGAAGAATTGAAATCCATCACCATCCTTAGGAGTGGAAAAGAGATTGACAAAACTATTGTTCCTAAGGCCAAAAAGCCGGTGGACATAGCCGAGTCAAGTCAAGTTGAGGAGATCACCTTAGAAGAGAGAATGAGGGAAGAAGAGAAAGTTGGAAAAGAGGATTTAGAGAAAATCAAGAATAGTGTCAAAGTCCCTTTTCCGGAGAGGTTATCTCAACCTTTCAAGGAGACCCGAAATGCCGAAATTCTTGATGTGTTCAAACAAGTGAAAATTAACATTCCATTGCTTGATGCGGTAAAACAAATTCCTTCTTATGCAAAATTTTTAAAAGATTTGTGTACCACTAAGAGGCGATTGAATGTTAAAAAGAAGGCATTTATGGCGGAACAAGTGAGTTCAATAATGCAAGGCACTCGAATTCCAAAATTCAAAGATCCCGGTTGCCCCACCATTTCTTGTTTGATTGGAAACTTTAGAATCAAAAATGCATTGCTTGATTTGGGGGCGAGTGTTAATGTTTTGCCATTTTTGGTCTACCAACAATTGGGTTTAGGAGAGTTGAAACCCACGAAAGTCACGATCTAATTGGCGGATCGATCGGTCAAGATTCCAAGGGGAATTGTAGAAGACGTGCTAGTTCAAATTGACAAATTTTATTTTCCCGTGGATTTCATAGTTCTTGACATGCAACCGGTATCCAATCCCGGAAATTAGATTCCCGTAATTTTGGGAAGACCCTTTCTTGCAACATCAAATGCTATCATCAATTGCAAGAATGGAATTGTAAAATTGGCCTTTGGAAATATGACTCTTGAGCTTAATGTGTTTTCAATAAGTAACAAACAAGATGATTTTGATGATGAAATTAAACATGTAAACATGATAGAGTCATTAGTACAAGACCATTTTTCTTTCACTTATGAATCGGAATCATTGGAAGATTTGCTAACCACTCCCAATGATCCCGAGGAATGTGTGCATGTGTTTTCTTTGGATGATAGGAACAAGGAAGAACTCTTGAAGAATGAAGAAAATGTACAAGTGGAACCGCCAAAGCTTGAAGGAAAGATGGAGCTCAAGCCTCTTCCTAGCAATTTAAAGTACGCTTTCCTAGGTGCTTTTGAAACTTACCCCGTGGTAATTTCTTCCGAACTCTCAAATGATCAAGAAGAACGGTTGGTAAGTATGCTAAGTAAGTATCGAAAAGCTTTTGGGTGGAAGTTGGCCGACCTCCAAGGAATTAGTCCATTGATTTGCACACACAAAATTCACTTGGAGGAAGGTGCAAAGCCATCAAGACAATTTCAACGCCGGTTAAATCCTCACATGCAAGAAGTAGTAAGAACCGAGGTGTTGAAATTGCTTGATGCCAAGATCATCTATCCAATTTCGGATAGCAAATGGGTGAGTCCGACCCAAGTTGTACCTAAAAAATCCGGGCTTACGGTAGTAAAGAATGAAAATGATGAGTTGATACCCCAAAGAGTCACCACCGGGTGGCGAATGTGCATAGACTACCGTAAGTTAAATGAAGTCACTAGAAAGGACCATTTTCCTCTTCCATTTTTAGATCAAACACTTGAAAGAGTGGCGGGTCATGAGTTCTATTATTTTTTAGACGGATTTTCGGGGTATAACCAAATCGAAATTGATCTTGAGGACCAAGAAAAAATAACCTTCACATGCCCGTTTGGTACTTTTGCTTATTGAAAAATGCCTTTTGGTTTGTGCAATGCACCGGCCACTTTTCAAAGATGTATGTTGAGCATTTTTAGTGATATGGTAGAGAAAACTCTAGAAGTTTTTATGGACGATTTTACCGTTTACGGTAAGTCGTTCGATAATTGTTTGCTCAATGTTGAACATGTGTTAGCAAGGTGTATCGAGAAGCAACTCGTCCTCAATTGGGAGAAATGCCACTTCATGGTGACAAAGGGCATTGTATTGGGCCATGTTGTATCAGGCAAAGGCATTGAAGTAGACAAGGCGAAAATTGAGCTTATCTCAAAGCTCCCCACCCCCAAGTCAATCAAGGATGTTCGCTCATTCTTGGGGCATGCTGGATTCTACCGAAGGTTCATTCAAAATTTTAGCACTATTGCTAAACCCATGTGCAAGTTGCTCTTGAAAGATGCCCCATTTGAATGGACCAAGGAATGTGAAGAAGCCTTTGTAAAACTCAAACACATGCTCACTACCGCACCCATCATGCAAACCCCCGATTGGAGTTTGCCATTTGAACTCATGTGCGACGCAAGTGATTATGCCGTTGGGGCGGTCCTCGGTCAAAGAAAAGACAAAAAGCCCGGGGTCATTTACTATGCGAGCCGAACTCTCAATGAGGCTCAAATGAACTACACCACCACCGAGAAGGAACTCTTGGCTATTGTCTTTGCCCTCGACAAATTTCGGTCCTACCTCATTGGGTCACCTATTGTCATTTTCACCGATCATGCGGCCCTCAAGTATCTTTTCACAAAGAAAGATGCAAAGCCAAGGCTTCTAAGATGGATTCTTCTCCTACAAGAATTCAATCTTTTCATAAAGGATAAGAAGGGTGTCGAAAATGTGGTGGCGGATCATTTATCTCGCCTTTCATTCACCGACCACATTGAAGAGAGTGCTATTAAAGACTCTTTTCCGGATGAGCAACTATTCACAATCTCTTCTTCACCATGGTATGCCGATATCGTGAATTATCTTGTCACCGGAAAGTTGCCAAGCCATTGGAATGCCCAAGATCGAAGAAAATTCTTGTCCGAGGTCAACCGGTTCTATTGGGATGACCCGTATTTGTTCAAGTATGGGGCGGATCAAATCATTCGCCGATGTATTCCCAATGATGAGTTCGAAAGAGTTCTAAGCTTTTGCCATAATGAAGCTTGTGGTGGACATTTCTCGGCCAAGAAGACGGCCGCCAAGATCTTACAATGTGGCCTTTATTGGCCAACAATGTTCAAGGATGCCCACGCCTTTTGCAAAGCTTGCCCGAGATGCCAAATGCTTGGAGGAATCACAAGAAAAAGCATGATGCCTCTCAACCCGATCCTCGTGGTTGAAATCTTCGATTGTTGGGGCATTGACTTCATGGGACCGTTCCCATCTTCTTTTGGTAATCTCTATATCCTTCTTGCGGTTGATTATGTTTCTAAATGGGTGGAGGCCTTAGCTTGCAAAACAAATGATCACAAAGTTGTGATTCGATTTTTAAAAGATAATATTCTTGCAAGATTTGGCACCCCAAAGGCAATAATAAGTGATGGAGGCTCACATTTTTGCAACAAACCTTTTGAATCATTAATGCAAAAATATGGTGTAAAGCATAAGGTGTCCCTCGCTTATCATCCTCAAACAAATGGGCAAGCGGAGCTTGCAAACTGAGAGATAAAACAAATTTTAGAAAAAACGGTAAATCCGAATCGCAAAGATTGGTCATTGCGACTAAACGATGCTCTTTGGGCATACCGAACCGCTTTCAAAACAACTCTCGGGATGTCGCCATATCGCATTGTGTATGGCAAGCCTTGTCACTTGCCCGTTGAATTGGAACATAAATCATTTTGGGCAATAAAATTGGTGAATAGTGGTTTTGAGGAATCCGGTAAAAATCGGATGTTGCAAATAGAGGAATTGGAAGAATTGAGGAGGGACGCGTATCAAAATTCAAAATTAAACAAGGAAAGGGCGAAAAAATTTCATGATAAATCGATTTTAAGAAAAGATTTCAAACTTGGTCAAAAAGTTCTTGTTTATGATACGCGTCTCCACCTTTTTCCCGAAAAATTAAAGTCTCGTTGGACCGACCCCTACATTGTCAAGCATGTATTTCCATTTGGGGCCGTGACGGTGGTTGATCCAAAAACGGGTTTCGAATTCAAAGTTAACGGGCAAAGATTGAAATCGTTTTTGGAAATTCCAACGCTAGAGGAGTCCACCCCTCTAAGCGACCCGACCTACGCCTAATAAGCGTAGGTCATGTTTGTATATAATTTTTGTTTATTTTTTGGAGTTTTAGGAGCATCGTCACACGTTGGAAAAAGTTCAGGGACTAAAACGCAAAAACAGCAAACTTGGAGGTACTAGAGTAAATGGACCAAAAGCCAAAAAATCAAAGTTTCAAAAAATTTTGGAGTCCACTGGTGCATGGCTGATCGATCAGAGGTGATGGCTGATCGATCAGAGGGGATAATTTCCTGCAAAAAAAAAATAAAATAAAATAAAAAAATTGGGTCCAAAATGCTCCTTTCTCTCCCACTTCGAGATTCATCTTCTCCCACCCTCCATTAACCCCTTCTTCATTGCTTCAAACACCAAAATTAGTCCACCAAATCCTCCATTGAAGACCATACACCCACTAAATCCTTCTAATCCTTCACCACTCTCTCCATTTTTACCCATAAATCATCAAACCCATCACTTTCTCTCACTAAAAATTCAAACCCTTCACTCCACCTCCATTTTCGAAATCCTCACTAAAAATTCAGATTTGTGCCTTCTATTCTACCCATTTATCACCTCAAGCACATAACCTTCACTCTCATCCATTAATTTCCACCCAAATCCACCCAAATCTTGAATTTTGACCCCATAAATCCCTAATTTCGAGCCCCTCATAAACCCACCAATAATTTCGAAACCCATTTGTTCCAAAGCTCTTATGGCTTCATCCTCTACTAACCCAAGGTCAAAGAAAAGGCACGGTCACCTCTCCAAGCCCAGCACAAAGAGTGTTTCCGGAGAGGGATATGGCGGTTTTCGCAACAAGGGTGAGCAAGAATGGTAGTCAATGTACTTTGACCTCAAGCCGGTGGTGATCGAGAGGCCGGTAAAGATTCAATCCTTCGACGTATTTCCTCATCGAGCCGCATTCGAGGAGCGACCCGGATGGATCGACTATTTCGGTAAGAGCTCTCAAGTTTGTAATGCCTCAATTTGCACCGAATTTATTGCTTCATTAATTCAAGATAATGCAAATGATGAATACTCGTTTACGGTTCGAGTCCGTAACAAGTGGGTCAAAATGAATCTTCGTACCATTAGTACCACATTGAAAATTCCCGCCCTTGGTAAAAACGAATTTGCATTGCCCTTGAGAGAGGATGATAATGGTCTATCTCATGATGAATTGGCCTCGTTTTTACGTGGCCGAGAGTCTTCTTGGAACCAACCAAGATTTCCGAAGAGTGAAATTCACCAAGACCATTATGCTCTTTGGTTGGTTGTCGCCAATGCCATTACCCCCACATCACACACTGCCACGTTAACTCCAAGCCAAGCCCGGGTGGTTGAGGCTATTGCTAGAAGGCGAAAATTTTGTTTGGTTCGGCATTTCATAAGACAAATTGTGGAAGCTATCGATTCCACCACCCTTAATGAAGGAATCAAGATGGGAGTGCTTATTACAAATTTGTGCTTGGCACATCGGGTCGTTGAGAGGGCGGAGGATGATACGAGATTACAATTGCACCCATTAGATAGAACCACCATGAATCGTTCTATGGGGCAATTTCGATATAGGGGTCGAGGAATACAAACCAATGAGGGTGGTGACGCGGAAGGGGCCGATACGATGGAAAGAGGGGAAGAAGGTGGTCAAAAGAGAGAAGAGGGGGAGCCACACCAAGAGGAAACTTCCTCTCAAGTTCGAAAGGGAAAGAGAAGAGGAACCGAGGGACCGGTGCCGCTTGATATGGATGCTTTAATGCAACGATTTGATCAAATGAGCACTATGGTAACGGATGGTTTCCAATCAATGAGAGACGAACAACAAGCCATTCGGGACTCTCAAGCCCGTCTTGAGGAGCAACAAGCTCACATTCGAGCCGAAATGAATGAAGGATTTGCCCACATGAGGGGTGAATTTGATTATTGGCGGCACTATTTCCCTCCCCCACCCGATATGTGAGGTATTCCTAACTTTAAAAACTCTATTTTTATTTTATTTTGCTTTATTTTCTTTTTGGGTTGTTGGATTATTTTAACATAACTACTTGTGATAGCTTGAGCTTTAATTTTGCATGTTATGTTTGACTAATGCTAACCCACTTTTTTTTTTAGATTTTTGTATATATTGTAGCTTTGAAATTGATCCTAGCTTCTTTTTTTGAGAAATTGGAATGCAATTTTCCAAGAATTCACCCATTTTCGTCTTCAAAAGCATTGAGGACAATGCCAACTTTAAGTTGGGGGGTGAGCACTTTCAAATCTCAAATTTTCAAGCATGCTTTCTTTCATGTTAATTTTCTCCATGCTAGGATCGATTTCACCATTTTATCGAAGTTTGAAAAATGATGATCAATTTTTTTAGAATTGTCCATGAATTGATGGTTTTTGGCATGAAATTCTTGATTTGGATAGGTAGTTGAGTGATAATCTCTATGGCATTGCTTCATTTAGATTCTTGAGCCTTGTAGTTTCCTGTGAATATGCATAATGTTGTGGCTTGATTTAGTCTTTGGTATCACATAGAGTGATTTTCATCTTATGTAGAGAGAAGTAATGTTCAAATGCAATAAAAGCTCTTTCGAAAAGATCCTCTTTAGAGGGGACACATGCATGGCATTTAAAAAAAATTGAGAACTTGGATGACTTTTAAACTTAATATTGACTTTAAGCTTCACTTGACTAAATTCATAAGTCATTTTGTCTAATATTAAGGATAGGCAAAGGTTACCATGTGGAAAAAGGGTGAATAGATTCCTTTGTGCATTTAAAAAGAAAAGAAAAAGAAGAAGAAGCTATGAATGCAAAATCACAAAGTGAGACCGCTGCCCTCCATAGAGATGCAAACCACCTTGAGCTAATTTAGCAAAAAGTCCAAGTAAAAGATAAAGAAAAGTGCTTAAAATTGACAAAGTTCTTGAGCTTTTGTTTTTGAAAGAATCCTCTCTTCCACTATTGATGAATAGAACTATTTGTGATTAAGAATGATTGTGTCAAAGATCCATATGCATAGTGTGTTCAAATGGGAATGTTGTAACACCCCGTTCGTTCGTTCGTTTCCTCGTGATTGCTTTCATTCGTCCGCTTAATTCACCTCGGGTGGTGAATTTTTCATTTAGAGAGCGTCATAATGTTCTATCACTCTTTATTAGTCATATTAGCCTCCTTCCACTCGTGGGAGTGTTTGTTGAGTGATTCGAGTGGTTCGGATCGAAATCGAGGCGATAATCGCGTATTTCGACTTTTCGCGATTTGTCAATTTTTGGCCAACTTTGAGAGGCCATAACTTCTTCATCCGATGTCTAAATGACTCCCCGTTTGCGGCCACGTCTTCATTTCTTTTCCCTCTACAACTTTTGTGTTTGGGCCGAGTCGAGATTCATCCGTTTCGAGGTCCGTTTCGGACTTAGAAAGTCATTTTCTGTTGTAGTGACTTCCATGATCGATCATGGAAGGCCATGATCGATCATGGTCTTCCAGAGGAGTTCCAGAATGCTTCATGATCGATCATGGGGGACCCATGATCGATCATGGTTCACCTATAAGTCGGTTTTGAGCGTTTTTAACTCGTTTTTAAGTCGTTTAACACCCCCACAACCCCCACTTTCGTGCATCCAACATAGAGAGGAACTGAGGAAGATTCTAGAGAGCTCTAGAGAGAGAGAGAGAAGAGATTATGCATATCTCTCATCCCTCATCCAAGATTTGAGTTTCGAATCGTTTTCTTCTTCGCTGTTCATTATCTTTCCCGCTTTCTTTCTCCGTTAGAGCTTGCGTTGGAGCTTGGGCTTGGGCGATACGGCTTCTACGCTTCATCAACTTGCGGATTCGACTTGTCTAAGGTGGGGAAACTAGTACTAAAACTTGTTTTTCAATATTTGATTAGTGAATTAGAGTCTTGCACTCAACTTGGGGATTTTGAGCAAAATCATGTGTTGTCGGCATCTCTTGGGGATTGGGCTAGATAATCTTTAGATTAGTGATAGATATTGATAGATTATCACTCCTACAGCATGATTGATCCTCTAGTTCCTCGATTTAGCATGCGTACCTAGAGGTTTATGTGAAACATACTCCGTAGCTATTCGTACGACTTATAAACGGTGGTTTATAGGTCTTGTGCTTATAGATGAATGATTCTGGGTTATTAATGGTAGTATTTGTACATAAAACCCGCTAGGGCGGATTAATACGTAATAACCCCTAAGCTTAGCACCTTGTATAGAATATGGTTATCACTAGCAATGAACGTACAACCCTTGTACACCCTAGCAACGTAGAGAACATACTTTGGTGGGGCGTGGACTGCCTCGGTCATGTATATGAACATCTAGGCAAGTTGTACTATATGCCGGTGGACTAGAGGCATACTAATGAATACTTGGCTTAATGATATAGCTAGTGAATCATTATGGAACACATACGGCCTTAGTTGAATACACGTATCATATGATGAGGTGTATAACGCGATTACCGAACCAATTGGCCTTATTATGAGAATGATCATGTGACGATAAACATATGGAGTATATGTGTGACAAAGATACTTTTGTAGAAATGATTAACAATGATGTTAATGATGATAAATGGATAGTGGGCGATTATATGATTATATATGTGATGCTTAGCCATATGTGTGATGTACGATTCATGATGATGATGATGATATTCATTGTGGGAAATGAATGAATGTGATGTATGTTACTGTGATCACACATATGGGCTGGATATGATGATATACCGAGCACCGGGTAGCTCCCCGTGACTCGAAGGAGGGCCGCCTATTGCCGCCCATGGGTGAAAAGGCCCTAAACCGTGCACGGGAAAATGAAGTCGGTGACTCCACCGGTGGTTGTGTGTGTCCACAAAGGAGAGCCCACTCTGTGTATCTTGCCTTCCCACAGGACTATGTGTTCTGGGCTATAGTGTTTCCCCGGCTAGCGGAGCAGTTCCCGTGTGCCACTACTTACCCAAATGGTGAGTCCCCGGGAGGTAGTTGGGCTACTAATGGTCATCACCCTACTAGGGTATCGCCTGGTGTAGTTTCTCTAGGGTGTTGTGAAAGCTTGTATGGGCGTTCACCTCGTTAACTATTCGGAGTGTTGTTCCCCGGGAAAGTGACCGTCGCGTGGGCTATCTCCGAATGACCTACTTGGAGAACCAAATCCCTGGGCCGCCACCTCACCTAGAGGAGACATGGACAAGAGCTTTGGATCATTCGGGACTCGCTGTATTCTCTGTTCTGGGCCTGGTCAGACCGCGGGGTGAAACTGAGGCACTATACTGGAGATATGATACGGATTGTTGTGTTGTGGATGTGACTTGTTTATATTATCATTATTATTGTATTGTATCATATCTTGTATGGCATGGTTGGTGATATGTTGCCTCGAGCGAGTGTGCCTTTAGTAAGAACAATGACACAGACACTATCGTAATGAACATAATATACATAGGATAGCGTTGGCCACTCATAATGCACTAACAGATGAAGTGGAAAGTATTAATAGCTAATGGCCATAGAAACATAATATACAAGCGTGAGAACACGGTTTGGTTGTGAGGACGAGCTAGTGGTAATGCCTTGTAGGTGGCCAAGTATAGAATCCATAACGTACTATAACTAAAGAGAAAACAATAGATACTTGGCCAATTGTCACAACTTACGGTATAGGTACCGGATAGCATAGTATAGTCTTGAGTTACACTTGAGAACGTATTCAAGTAGGTTTATATCTACGATTCCCTAGTAATGTGAGATCGACTTAGGATATTCCAAGGGAAGTCTAGGGATGGAATAGGTTGATCGGATAGTCAGCTTCCTGGTGACTAGGATGGGATTCCTAGTGGGTTTTGCACACACGGGTGTGTGAGTTGCATTGCACTGCATGGTTTTTAAACTACTGCATTGAAGTAAAATAATTATTTTCTATATAAAACCTATATAGTTCCCACTGAGCCCGGATTTGGCTCACCCCGTTTTCTAAACAGTTTTGCAGGTTAAACATCGGGGATTGGCGTGTGGTCTACGAGTCTAGTAGTCTCTGATGTCCTATATCTTTTGTAGTCCTTGAACTAAGGACTCGGTTGTATATAACCTCATGTTGTATTAAACTCCTTGTTATTATGTAATGGACTATGGATTTGTGTAAACGGTTTTTATATATATATGTGGAGTTGAATGTGATTGTGTTTGTGTTAATGTGTTTTGTAAACCTCTTAGACTTGGTTTTTATTTAAATGAACTCCACATGCCGAGCATTTGTAAACGTGACATTTTATGGAAGAAAAGTTTTTAAAAAAAAAAAGTCGTGATTTTTATATTTTAAACCCGCCGTCGCGTACGGCACCGTGATTAACTGAGTCCCGGAGGTGAAAATCTCGGAACGGGATTCGGGGCGTCACAAATGTGGAGCTAGTTTCTAAAGGAGATTGTAAGCAATGGAGATCGTCATTCAAATGCCAACATTCCGAAAATTGTAATAGTAATGCCAAACACTTGAATCAATTCATGGAAATGCTTCAATTCTACTACTTAGAGTTCAAACTTCGGATGTTTGTGGGTATCATCGCTGTAAACCCTCACGAGACACAACTCGTCTTCTAGGGGAACTTAGGAGTTCAAAGGCTTAATGCATGTGCTAAATGCATTTTCGGATATTATACATAGCTATTTTTATTTTCCTTGCTAAGGGACTAGCAAGAGTTTAGTTGGGGGGTGTTGATAAACGCGTAATTTTGTAGTCGCTAACGCCATTTTGATTGTTACTATCGCGTTTATCTTAGCCTAGTTTAATTAAATTAACTCACTTTTGCACACACACTAAGAATATCAAGAATTGCTTTAACATGGCTCAAAGTAGCCTTTTTCTAGTGTCTTGATTGTGCCCATAGATTTTGGAAGCAAGTTGGAGAGCTTTGGGAAGTGTACAAGAGAGATAGAAGCCAAAAGAGAAGAAAAAAAAGTCTCCCGAAGTGTCCTCTGATCAATCAGAGGAGCCTCTGATTGATCAGAGCCCACCTTTTAGTGCAAAACTTGCCCTCTGATCGATCAGATGGTGCTCTGATCGATCAGAGCCCACCTTTTTAAGCCAAATCTCCCCTCTGATCGATCAGAGGAGCCTCTGATCGATCAGAGACCTCCCAGAATGCACAGTACAGCCCCCAAAAGCAGCTTTTCTCCCCTTTTGATGCATTGAAACTCACCAAAAAGGCTGGACTTTCTATTTCTAGATAGGATGAGGTGTTTTTCCTTTGGATCTTTAGAAAAGTGTACTAGAATACCCATTTTTGGGCATTGCTCTCCCATTATTTAATTGCTCTTTGTCCCTCATGTAATGTATGCAATTTTCTAGATCTAGATTCAAGTAAGATAAATATTATTTTCCTGCACTTTCTCTCTATAGATCACTTGTAAGAAATCTAGAGAGAGAAACTCTTGAGAGAAATGAAAATCCCTTTAATGGTTTTTGTTCATACAACTCTCATGGAGTAGTTTCATTGCTAAGGCTAAAAGATGAAGTTTGCATTGCATTAATTATGTAAGTTTGTTTCTTATTCCATTGTTAGTATTGTTAAATACTTGTTGAATCCTTCATCTTCTCTATTTAACCAACCATTCATAAGCTAGTAAGATAATCCTCATAAGGTGATTTGACTTTGTATGCCTTGTATACATAGATCTCAAGCATTAATGAGGAGATGATGCACTTGTGTATTTCTTAATAGCCTATGTTCATTCCTTCTATGATTGAGATACTTTACATTGTCAAGCATGTTTAGTCTTTGAATATTCATAGAAATACCATAAATTTGAGATTCCAATCCTTGAATGCTTTAATGATATGTTGAGTGCTTTCTACACTTTATGTGATTTTGAGACTCAATATTTTCTTAGTTAGAGTGTTGCCAAGGAGGATCTCTTAAGTTTATGCCATAATCAACTACACTAATCACCTTAAGGATTCAAGTTGTATTTATCAAATGTGTCTAAACCGGATGATTTAATCTCCACCTAGACCTTCCAATCTTAGACAAATGAAATGTTATGATTTATTGAGCTAAACTTTTTAGTTGGTCATTTTCATAATCAAGTCAATTGCCTAGGGGAAACTAACAATGAATTCTCAATGCCTAGTTTAATTTTATGCCTTTTCTTTTGGTGTATCTCAAGTTTGCATCTTGGTTGGACATTATTGTTAGAGTGATATACTAAAAGCCATAATTTTCTTGTTGGTTTGGATATGTTATAAACTTGGTTTTGCTATTTTAATGAGAATCTTTGTGGGCAATGGTTGCATTATATTATTTATTTAAATATTGTGCATATGTGTCTTTTATTCCATATAGTAGATGATTTGGTGTGTAGAGTATAGCTTACACACAGAAGATCATATCATCGGTTCTTGTGGAATATAAGTTTAATGGTTCACAGTCTTAGATGGAATTGGACACCCATCGGTAGGATTGTAGCACAAGTTTTAGTAGTTTATCTTAACTACAGGAAACGGTATAGTTTTAACTCGTTGTGCTAGTACACTTTGTGTGTATTGAATAGGACCAGTTTGGGTTAATTATTTTTATACTGACTATATAAAATAATTTAAATCCCATGGTTATTATGATTACTTATGCTCTTAATCTTGAAATAATTAATAGACATATATATGTAGTGTTTGATGTTTTGACTCATTATGAGTGAGATTCATTTATGGATCAATAATCTTCGTGAATTGGATGATGACACTATATGTATGATGAATATTAATTATTGACGGAATCCACGTCCCGGTATAGGGAATGATGATAGCCCCTTGAGAAGCTTATAAGTTTTGATCATGTCAAACCCTGCAGGTGGATTATGTTAATCCGACATATCAAATAAGTTAAGTGGTAGGCTCAGGGATTAAGAAGTCATTTAAATATAATTGTCAGTAATTTAATTTAAATGACGGTTATCTGTAATCTTAACGTGGGGAGAATAATAAGTATTTAATAACAAGGAGCTCGAAATTAAATTTTGAGATAAGGACGGGAGTGCAATTATAATTCTTTAGTGGTGTGAATTATAATTTATGGAAGGAACTAATTCCTAGTAGAATTAGGATTCCAACTTTCCATAGGAAGCCCAAACTTATTTCTCCTTAAGGTCCCTATCGTAGCCTTATATATACGCTGGCATTGTCTCTTCTCAAAATAACAATAATTCTTATGAGTTAGGGTTTGTTCTATTGAGAGAGTAGAAAATCAAGATTTGATGGCGGAAGGAATACGATAGAAGATCTTTAGGTTTTTCGGCACAGCAGTCGTAAATCAATCGTAACTTTTGATTCCACCGTTGGATCGGGCTGATTTTTGGATATGTGATTCGGAACGCAAAGTTACTATTATCGCGCGTAAAATCAGGACGATCAGAAGTCGTTTCGGTGGCGAAAACAATCAATTTTCGCAACCCAGCGAGAATTAAAAATCTGACCAAATCGCAATCTGATGCTTTCAAACCCTAGTCTCCTCATATGGATACTCTACATGATCCACAAAGGTGAAATCCCTTTATTCTTATAGGGTTTTAGCAAAAGTTGTTTTTTGTTCAATCTATACGCAATATCGAACGATCCTGTATTTATGTCTCCATCAATTATATGGGAATGGGTTGCACTTGCTTCACACCCTTTGTTACAAGATAAAAATGAGAGATACATTTGTGTTGAATTTTACTTACACCCTTTCTTTATATGGCATTTATATGGGAATGGGTTGCTCTTGCTTCACACCCTTTTGCTTAGAAAAGTGTAAGATACTCAACACTTAGGAATTGCATTGAGAATTTTGAATGAGATTAATTTTACATAACATTGCAAAGCAAATGAATTCTATAATGCCTTAGCCTTTTCTTATCAATTAATACATCACTTTAATTTTTATTGCAAGACTTTAAAATCAACAACTAAAATCAACCAATCAAATTCTCTTGAACAAAGCCTTGGACTCGTAATCACCACATCGTCTTTCCGACTATCCTTGTGGTTCGACACTTGGACTTACCAAGTATTATAACTTGACGACCTACACTTGGGTTCCTAAGCACGGAAATATTTTCGGCGTGTCATATATAGAAGAAAAAAAATGAAATATATCTAGGGGGATTTTAGTTGGCCCCGGAGATTATATTATAATTTCAAAAAGCAATGATATAAATGTTTATTATTTATGCTATGATTATTGGAACATAAAGCTCTTATTAATTTGGGAGTTTTACTTTAAAGATTCTCACTTATTGCCATTGCAAGTTTCAGTACTTCTATTATTTAATATTGCCCCATCAATTTGTCAAATTATTTTTTGTTTTATCAAATTGATTAGGGTCATTTACACTAATTTTGATGCTTGCTCTGTTTTGAGTTTGATATGATTTTCTCTATGAGGCTTCAGAACCTTCTATTATTGTGTGTGCAACAAGATTGGTGAAAGTTTGTTTAGTATCTTTTCGCAAGATCCTTTACTCTCTCTTTTCTCTATTGATTAGTTTTTTCTTTATTCTATTTTTCTCTTCATTGGTCATACATAATATGTATTGGTTCTTCATAATTTATTGTTGTAGTTCATAACGTCTCCCAAATAATCATGTACTGATTTTTGAATCTCCCGGATGTCGCCTTTTTGATGGATAATCACCTTTGACGTAAATATGAATATGGTCCTAGGTAAAGGAATTTCTAATTGATCAACAAAATCTAATAGCCCCTAGCCTTTTTATTTGCAGTGTACAAACTCTATTATATTACTTTTATTTATTTTATCTTGAAATTATAATTTGATATGAAGCAATGTATGTTATCTGTGTGGATTGTCAAAAGATTTCAATATACTTTTGAGTGGAGTTGTGGAAATGTTCTCTATTTTCTCTTTATAATACCTACCTTAGAAAGTTGACAAGGCTTATAACTAAGTTTATGAAATTGGGATTCATTTGGATGTGATGACAAATTTCTAATATTCTTTTGTGTATTTTAGGTTTTGAATTATATCTTGATGTATCTTAACAAGAAATACTTTTAAATCTGGTGGTATATATGGTTTGGTATGGAATGTGTAGAAAATATCACCTTTGCAACTTGGCTACCATCAAAATTTTGATGGATGCAAGCTAGACCTTTACTCATGTAATTGCAACGCGGCTACCATCAAAATTTTGATGGATGCAGGCCCTTTACTCATGTAACCAGGCTCATTTAATAACACAGGGTAAGCTAAATATAAAAGAACAAAAATTAAAAATTTTAAAAAGTATCATAATCGATTTACACGATTTGTAATACTAATTGAATGGTATTTGTACATATGCCAATTTATTTATTGCTTTATTATACTATTAAGAAAACATTTGTAATACTAATTGAATGGTATTAAGTTGAATGCATAGAAATTTAATTGTTCATTCAATTAGTCAGCAAATCTCTCATATAAGATGGACACATATATTTTGTATAATTAGTATAAAGCGCATGCGCATCGCGCAGATTGCAAAACTAGTATATATTAATAATAACTGATAAATAAATTATATTTGAATATTTTATGATCAAAGAATTCTATTCATCATGGTATTTATATCCGCTTATCCATTTTGGTTAACTGAATTAAATGATTATAAAGCTTACACAACTTACGAGAGTTATGTATGCTAAAGGAAAGTGTTAGGAGATAGTTGGGAGTTTATTGTGATTTACTACAACACATTACTGTTAGTCTATTTTTAATGTAACGGAAAATAGAGTAGTGTTAACATGTGCCGTAATTAAGGACACCAGAATTTAAATAAAGAAAGAATAAAAATTTAACATACATTTAATGCTACACTGATTCTTATGCAAAACTTATTTTTTTTCATTAATAACGTATTTAACATGTGCCAAGAGGGCACATGTTAACACTACTCTAGAAAGTGAGACAAAAAAGAATGTATACTCTAGAAAAATACAAGAGTTTAAGATTTCGAAAAAAAAAATCGAATTACAAAATGGCTGTCACCTCTCCATGCAATTTAACACTAATAAGGATCTAAAATATACCAAATTACAATCGACTACAAATAATAACTTATGTTGCGACTCTGCAAGAACATGCTATAAAGGGTGAAAACTGATTGTAAAATATATATTTTTTTCATTTTACTCCTACTGCTAGACAGCACGTCGAGAAACAAAATCAGTAAACATAGTTTCTTAGTTGTAAACTAGTCCGATTAAAAAAATAAAATAGGGAATCCAGGTCCATTTTCCCTTTTCAAAGGTAAACCTCAGAAGTTTTAGTAGATATAATTTTGTTATGTATGGATGTCAATACATGATGAGATGTAATTAATATCTTCCTTTGGTTTATTTGCAAGATAGTTGTAGTTACACTTTCTTAATCATATTTCTATGACTATTGGAGTTGACCGGACATGTTTAGTGGAAGAAGTGAAGAGGTGAAGGAACATGAGAAGTGAAGTTGGGGCCACTCGACACGCATTTTAACACTAATAAGGATTAAAAATTTACCAAATTACAATTTGTTAGATTTCGGAGCATCTAACCTATAGATACCCGTTGGTTCATTAAGATCGACTTCACCGTTTAGAAACGGCCGTCTTCATCTTATGCCATACGGGTGGGCTCCACGTCACCCAATCAATCCACGTGTTGGGCTAAAAAATTACGGCACACGTGAGGGGGCGTGTTGAGACTATCAACCTACATCAAAAGAGCGGATCATCACAAAGCAACATATAAGATCGTCTTCACCGTTCAGAAACGGCCATCTTCATCTTACGCCATATGGGCGGGCTCCACGTCACCCAATTAATCCACATGTTGGGCTAAAAAATTACACCGCACGTGAGGGGGCGTGTTGAGACTATCAATCCCACATCAAAAGAATGGATCATCATAAAGCAATATATAAAATCGACTTCGCCGTTCAGAAATGGCCGTCTTCATCTTACGCCATACGGGTGGGCTCCACGTCACCCAATCAATCCACGTGGTGGGCTAAAAAAGTACGCCACACGTGAGGGGGCGTGTTGAGACTATCAATCCCACATCGGAAGAGTGGGTCATCACGAAGTAATATATAAGATGTAAGGGTTATTCCATCTATTTCCAATTGATTTTGGGTTGAATACTCCGAAATCTTACACGATTGTAAAATATATTGTTTTTCATTTTACACCTCCTGCTTTTTTTTTGGGTGCAATTACTCCTCCTGCTAGACAGCATGTCGAGGAACAAAATCGGTAAAAACAGTTTCTTACTTGTAAACTAGTCCAATTAAAAAAATAAAAAAATAAAATAGGGAATCCATGTCCATTTTCCCTTTTCAAAGGTAAACCTCAGAAGTCGTAGTTGATATAATTTTTTTATATATGGATGTCATTACATGATGAGATGTGATTAATATCTTCCTTTGGTTTATTTGCAAGATAATTGTAGTTACACTTTCTTAATCATATTTGTATGACTATTGGAGTTGACTTGACTAGACATGTTTAGTGGAAGAAGTGAAGAGGTGAAGGAATATGAGATGTGTAGTGGGTGCCACTCTATATGCATTTTTACACTAAAAAGGATCTAAAATTTACCAAATTACAATCGACTACAAAAGAATAACTTAATTTATAAAAATATTATCACGTATTTCCTTTGCACAAAACATTCTCGTACAAACTCGATTTTCCAATATCTTAAAAAAACAATTCTATAAAGACGTTCTTAGACAAGCCCATTTTCCATTTTATAAATTTATTTTTGAATTGAAAAATATATGTTCTTAGTCAACATTCACCAAATCACTGCTCACCACAGAACAAATATATGTTCATTCATGGTTATGGAGACATTTTAATTAACTATGTATTCTTTCAAGTGTTGGATGGTTTTTCATCTGTTTCTCCTCCTCCTCCTTCCCTTGTTTTCCTACAGCTCAGACTCCACTCTTAGCTTCAATTCATCCACGAACCTTTATCAGTCATGGTATAACCGACCCTACGATTCTACATATAATTGGGATTGTGGTGACAATTATAAATGTTATTTTATGCCTATCCTTTTAATTAGTACATACGAGGACACAACTACGTTCGTTTTTGGATTTTTCAAGAACGGAAGTAATAATGCTATAAAAGATGGTTCCTTTCTTGTTATAGTTTGGTTACCACTGGAGCCATTCGATGAGCTAGTTGTCTTATGGTGTGCAAACAGAGACAACCCAGTAAGAGTGAACGCTACACTACATTTCACAGCCGACAGCGGCTTGGAATTGAAGGATGTTGATGGTACTCTCGTCTGGTCCACCAACACTTCTGCTCTCCCTGTTACTCGATTGAATATTAGTGATGGAGCGAATTTGATGCTTCTCGACAGTAACGACAATGTGATACGGCAGTCTTTTGACTACCCGACTGACACTTGGCTCCCCAACCAAAACATTTCTTCTAACAAAGGTCTTACCTCTTCCAATTCCGCGTCCAACTTCGGTACAGGTTCATACTCTCTGACGGTGGGGGGGAAGAGTCCTTACAATACTCTCAACGCTTTTATTAATTCTGAACCCCCGCAAAAATATGTGTCTCTCCAGGTATTCCAATATAATTATTTTAGTGATTACAGCAGCATTGAAGGATTCTCAAACAATGCATTGTTTAAAGTCAATAGAACAGCGCATCGTTTCCTATATATAAGGCTGGAACCTAATGGTGATCTAAATGTTTATCAATTACCCGATTATTTTAATAAATCACAGGAATACATTCGTTTAGTCTCTTCGAAGAGGTTGAGTATTGTGATTACCCTACAGTGTGTGGCAATTATGGGGTTTGCTTACAAAATGGGCTTTGTAGTTGTCCTGGTGATGGTGGTAATTATAGTTACTTCACTCAATTACAAGTTTTAAAGCCTGATCTGGGATGTAGACCAGTTACCCCTTTGTCCTGCAAAGATGCACATCTCCACACCTTTTTGGAGCTCAATGAGGTCACTTACTTCAATTTGGAGCCCTATCACTCAAATATGGATAGAGACCGCTGTAAAAAGGCATGTTTGGACAACTGCACTTGCAAAGCCGCCTTTTTCTCATATGGAATTTGTTCTTTACAATCACAGCTCTACTCTTTAAAGTACACAGGCAATAATTACTCTGTCACATTTATTAAGGTTCAAAATCAGGCTCCGAAAAGTAAAAGAAAGTCAACTTTGGTTGCTGTATTAGTATCCACTTTTTCAGTTGGTCTTGTGATCATTCCTGTTGTTTCTTGTTATTGCTACAAAATGCTAATAAACGGGAACAACAAGGAGGAGGAAGAGGGAGACGATCAAGTGATTGGATCACTGAAACGATTCCCATTTCTAGAGTTGAAATCTGCAACACGGGACTTTCAAGTAAAGCTTGGCAGAGGAGGATTTGGGTCTGTTTATGAGGGAGATTTGGCCGATGGCACCAAAGTTGCAGTGAAATGCTTGGACTCCATTGGTCAAGGCAGAAAAGAATTTCTTGCTGAGGTCAATACCATAGGGAGCATTAATCATTTCAATTTGGTGAGGCTGATTGGCTATTGTGCTGAGAAATCAAACAGACTCCTTGTTTACGAGCACGTGTGTAATGGATCTTTGGATAAATGGATCTTCAATCCAGAGAGAACACAAGCTCTTGGATGGGAAATTCGGAGGAAGATAATCATGGGGTTAGCTATGGGGCTGGAGTATCTTCACATCCTCTGCAATCCAAGCATCATTCATTTTGACATAAAACCCCAAAACATTCTTCTAGATGGGGATTTCAATGTCAAAATTTCTGATTTTGGGTTAGCAAAGTTGATTGATAGGGATCAAAGCCAAGTGCTAACTGTATTGAAGGGAACTCCAGGATACGTGGCCCCCGAATTGTTTAGTGGTGCCAACATCTCGGTAAAGGCTGATGCCTTCAGCTTTGGCATCGTAATACTTGAAATTGTGTTTGGGCGGAAGAATTTGGATTCAACTCAGTCGTGCCCATTGATTAATGTAGTGAAGGAAAAGGCAGAAAATGATCAGTTGCATGATTTAGTTGATGGATACCTTGAGAATATCCAGTTCGAGAAAGAAGAAGCGGTGAACATGATAAAGATTGGGATATGGTGTTTGCAGGCACACAACACGAGGCCATCCATATCAACAATATTGAAGGTTTTAGAAGGTTCAATGGATTTGGGCCCTGCTTCGGAATTTTGCTTTGCAACTACGCTACCTACTGAATCCCATCTTCGTGCCAATTCAGCACAACTATCAACTCCACCAGCTGCATCAATCCTATCAGGTCCCAGATGAAGCATGTAATCAATTCTTCTTTTGTTCTTGTTCTTATTAGTATTATTGTTATCACTTCTTAGGTTCATGCTAGCACTATAAATATACATTCACAAGTTTCTGTGCGCATCTACCTATCCATCTTTATATTAAGCAGCAAATTTTAAAATAAGGTTCTGTTCACATCCCTTTGCTTTTGGAGCAGTGTAAGCTCCAAATGTTTGGGAAACTGCTTTTTAAGTCATTCCGGGTACCTTTTATGATATGGTTTTTGTTGTACTTATGTTACATTCCTTTTCCTAATGACTCATTAACCTTGGGAATTTCCAGTTTTCTAGGTGGCGCACACTACTGAATAAATACGCATGTAATCAGTTCAATCATCAATGTTACTGAATTTATGTGACGAAATGCATGCCAATGAACTTGAAGGATCTGTATATGAGAACCACAAAATTTTGGCAACGATTCTTAGCTTAAACTGTATAAGAAATTAACTCTTGTAGTTTGTACTTCGTAATTCAGTATGCTTCCATCTTCTACATGTGGGAATTATCTTTCATTTTCTTTCGTATAATTCTGGAATGATCTATAACTGCTGGGCCACTTACTATTATTGAGCTTTTCTTTTAGTTTTAAATCACATAAATCTAATTTGCGCTTGCATCGTGTAGACACTCATGTAGTACCACTAATTGCAACTTCTTATGGCTTGTTTTGCTTCTCAATCTAGTGTTCTACTCTTATGCGCTTATTTTAGGGTGATTTTAAACGCATCCACTAAATTGAGCTTCTCACCCCACTATGTTTTCTAAAAACTTGTAAACTCACCCAACAAGTGGGGTGAGTTTATTAAAGCAAATATCTTATTGAAAATCAACTTTTAGTGAAAATTGACCGGATATTTCATGTTTTTGTTATTGAATTTTTACAAGTACTAGTGACAAAATTATTTGTCAATTTGTGTGAATTTCTTTTTGTTCCATATATTGTGTTATTTTTGTTTCAAAATAACCAAGTCGTCCATTATAATGATAATCATCAAATTGATCTTTCATTAAAGCAGTAGGTCTTGCTAGATTGCCAACAAAACTTATTTTTCATATGCTTATTTTTATTTTTATTTTGGTTTTAATGGTTTTGCTTACGGTAAACATGGTTATATATGGGTTTTTGAAAAAATAAAATAAAAAATGGTTATCTGTCTTGTCTTCACACATATATACACACAGTTATGGCACTTCTTGTTATCTTTGAAGAATAATTTTCACCTTTTGTTTTATTTTAAATAAATTTATCAACTAAATTCTTCTTCTGGCTTAAATTAAGAGTTCAATTTATTTTGTAAACTACATAGAGAAGTAGACTATTAATTTGATACTGAAGGAGTAATATTTATGCCAAAGAAATGTAAAAGAAGAACAACAATATGATATGGCAAATCCATAATTTGCTTACTCCCTAGGTCTCAAATTCAAAGCTCCAATTTAATTTTGTTATTTTCATAAAAATAACAATATAATTAATTGATGGTGAAGACTATAATTTAGTTGTCAATTTCAAATTTGGTACCTTTAGTATCTCCCAAAAAATATATAAAAATCTTACTTTGGAACATTCTTTAAATAAGATAGAGAAGAATTACAATTGCAAAAGGGAAAGAAGAAGAAGCAGCAGCACAATTGACGGTCTAATTAAATTTCAAAATTAAACCCGGATTGATGTTTAAAATTAGCAATGCTCTGTTACCACCAATCTATATTGACCTTTGAGTAAAATTGAAAATTTTGCATCGATGTTCATTAATGATTGAAATGAGCGTATAAGAGAATTTGTGAAAAGAATGGAATGAGGTGAGAAAAAAGAGGATAAAAAGAAAGCGAGTAAAACGGATGTAAATATTAGCGGGGTGAGTTTACAGAGTAATTTAGGGTTAATGTATTAGAATTAAAAAAAATTAAGTGGGGTGAGAAGATTAGTTAAGTGGGTGCATTTAAAATCACCCTTATTTTATTGTACCGTACGTAGAACTTATATTTGGAATACGTTATAGATTGTGGGTTTATTTTTCTGAGAGTACTTAAGGAATACTCTTTTTGTTCTTAACAAGGAGGTTCGAGACTCAATTTTTTGTTGTTTTGTGAATAGAAATCTAATGTGCAAAAAACACAAACGTCGTCTTAGTGAAGAACATCTTGAAAATGAAACAACCCGTAAGATAGCAGTGTCTTCTAATTTAGGATGGAATGAATTTTTAGTTTTTTTTCTTATTATTTCTCTATTCTAGTAATATTATTGGTTGATAAAAATCAAAAAAGTTCTTCAATAAGACAAGCATACACTGTTGGCCAAGGTGTGAGAAACAACAAAATGTAGGACTGTGTGTATACAATGCATAAGAGTAACAATGAAAAATATCCCAGAATTCTATAAGAGTAACAAGAAATGTACCAACTTAATGTCAAACAATGCATCAAAAAGTTCATATGTTATTGTGTGAAGTTCACCAGTACACTTTCTGGTACCTCACTCGACTGTTAACTTGGTCATTCAAGTTAGTGTTGTATATTTTATTTATTTTAAAATACAAAATATATATTATCTTGAGGCTTTTACCCAACTCATATCCAACTCATACACAACTCATCTTGAATTTTCTACACAAATCTTTCATGAAATTTCTACAAGATTGTATACAAATTGGATTTGTATTCTTTCATGAAGTTTCGACAAGATTGTATTCAAATCATATTTGTATTCTTTCAGTCAAAAGTTTATCTTGACAATTCTACATCGTTGAATTCTTCAAAATTAATTAAGAATTCAAATCCACCTTCTTAACACACTTATAAATATAAGGAGGCACTTAGTTATGGAAGATTAAGATCGAGAGAAGTAGAACAAAAACCAAGAGAGAAATAGCAATCCTTCCAAAAACAATTTTGTGCTAGAGAAATATATAAAGCTATCCGTAAGGGTTCTATATTTGGGAGATGAACCCTTATAGAATCATAGTTGTTGTATCCTGGAGGGAAGACACGACAAACCCTGTTTGTATCAAGATATTATCCTAGAGGGGTGAAATCTTCTCTTAAGGACAATGCCTAGCACATCTCTACTATATTAATTTGTTTTTTGCCCGCATTCAATTTTTATTTTCAACTCAAATTAATGAATTTCATATGCTACTCATATTGCCGAATGCTTGATTGAGAAACTGCCAGACTTATAGAAAGATTATAAAAATAATATGAAACAAAAAAGAAAATAAATGAGTCTTGCAGATGTTGTTATACACATCCGGATAGAAGAACGGAACAGGAAAAGAGATATGTCTTCATTATCAAAGGAATTTCAATCCAAAGTCAATATTATAGAAGGGAGTTATAGCAAACCTTGTAGTAATTTCCGCAAACATAACAACAAGCAAAATAATAAGAATTTGCAAGCTCAAAGTTTGGGATTTAAAAGAAAAGAAAAATGTTATGTTTGTGGAAAAGAAGGTCATAAGCTTTCCGGTGTAAAAATAGAAAATACAACAAAAATAATCATCCTCCCAAAGCTAATATAGTTGAGGGAGACATCATTGCGGCTGTTGTCACTGAAGTAAACGTGGTGGCTGAAAAAAAAAGTTAGGTAGTTGATTCTGGAGCTACCAGACACATATGTGCTGATAGAGAATCATTCTCGAATTACACACCAATAAGAGAAGGAGAAGACTAAGTTTATATGGGTGACTCAAGGCCCACCCCAGTTCTTACGAGAGGAAATGTTCTTCTGAAATTAACATCTGGAAAAACTATCTCACTGGGTGATGTACTTCATGTTCCTGAGATCAGTAGGAATCTTATATCTATGTCTTTGCTCAGAAAGGTAGGTATCAAAATATCATTCGAATGTGAAAAATTAGTCCTGACTAAGAATGGTGTTTTTGTAGGAAAAGGGTTGATACGACCTATGGTGATATCGCAGGAAACCCGCAAACACAACGAATTGTTTGTGCGAACCTCGACACAGATACACACGAAAACCGTAGCAAATTAAGAATCTGGATCGTTTCTACAATCAGATTAGGGTAGAAAATGAAGACGCCACAACTGGGTGCGGAATACCGATTGATAAGTCGTATGAACGCCGTGGACAAACCGATAAGTTCAAGTAGTTCGTGAAGAACCAAAGAGGATTAAATCACTCAATATTATTATGAATAATGTCTTAGATAATAAAATAAAACAATGAACCCCCCTTTAAATAGGGTGTAGAAAACTTAGGCAACAAGAAACCAATCCAACAAGGAATTCTCAAAACAAATCCTAATCAAACAAGGACTAGTCTTTAAAAGAAATAACAATAATAACTAAATAATAAATAAAAAACGTGTGGGCTTGACTCCACACTCTTGGGCCACATAGACATGGTTTTCTCACTCCAATTGGGCTTGAATAAGTGTAATCCAGCCTCCATTTTGTGCTCCACATTTTCCCCCTCCAATGGGCTTGATTGTGCCTTCTTCTCGAGCCCAAATAGCTTGAATTAATCCATTAAGCTCAGCCTTTAACTTATTAGCCCGCGACCTTGTACTTGGGCTTGTTGGAACTTGGATGGTCTTTGAATTGTCTTCATTTTGCACAACAGCCTTGCCTCCATCATTCCCCTCCTCTTGAAATGGATTTTCCCTTAAATCATCACTAGCATCAAACAGACTTAAGTCTGCAACGTTAAAAGTAGCGCTAACGTTGTACTCTCCTGGTAGATCCAGCTTATAAGCATTATCGTTGACGCGCTCGAGAACTTGAAAATGTCCATCTCCTCTAGGAAGTAGCTTAAAACGACATTGCTCCGGAAATCGTTATTTCCGCATGTGCAGTCATACCCATTTTCCAGGTTTAAAAACCATCTTTTGACATCCTTTATTCGCCTGCTTTGCATATTGCTCCGTCCTCCTTTCAATGTTGAGTCTTGCCTTCTCATGGATCTGCTTAACAAACTCAGCCTTTTTCTTTCCATCAAGATTAGTATATTGAGAATAAGGTAATGGAGATAAATCTAATGGAGTCAAAGGATTAAATCCATACACAATTTCAAAAGGTGAAAATTGAGTAGCAGAATGAACAGCGCGATTATAAACAAACTCAACATTCGGTAAACATTCCTCCCATGTTTTAAAGTTCTTTTTAATGATAGCCCTTAACAAAGTAGATAAAGTTCTATTTATAACCTTAGTTTGACCATCATACCGTGGGTGACAAATAGTAGAAAATGATAACTTAGTTCCTAACTTACACCACAAGGTCTTCCAAAAGTAGCTTAAGAATTTAGTATCTCTATCTGAAACAATGGTCCTAGGCATACCATGCAATCTCACAATTTCTCTAAAGAACAAATCAGCAACATGCGAAGCATCATCGGTTTTGTGACATGGAATAAAATGAGTCATTTTAGAAAATCTATCCACGACCACAAAAATCGAATCTCTACCATTCTTAGACCTAGGTAAACCCAAAACAAAATCCATGGAAATATCTATCCAAGGTTCACTAGGAATAGGTAATGGTGTATATAAGCCATGTGGTTGCACACGGGACTTTGCTTGCCCACACGTAACACATCTTCCACAAATTCTCTCAACGTCTCTTTTCATACGTGGCCAAAAGAAGGGTTCTTGCAAAATATCTAAGGTCTTAGCAATCCCGAAGTGCCCCATCAAACCTCCCCCATGGGCTTCCTTCACTAACAAATCACGCATAGAGCAATTAGGCATACATAGTTTATTCTCACGAAATAAAAAACCATCATGCCTAAAGAACCTACCCACTGCGTTTTTCTCACATGCTTTATACTCATCACAAAAATCAACATCAATTGGATACAATTCCTTTATATGCTTAAAACCAAGTAATTTAGCATCAAGGGTAGAGATTAACACATACCTTCGCGAAAGTGCATCAGCAACAATATTTTCTTTACCTTGCTTGTACCAAATGACATATGGGAACGTCTCAATGAACTCCATCCAGTGTGCATGCCTCTTATTCAGCCTGTGCTGGCTCCTCAAATGCTTCAAAGACTCATGATCGGTGTGAATCACGAACTCTTTAGGCCAAAGGTAGTGTTGCCAAGTTTCCAATGCTCTAACCAATGCATACAATTCCTTGTCATACATCAGATAGTTCAAGGTTGCCCTACTTAATTTCTCACTAAAGTAAGCAATTGGTTTTCCTCCTTGCATAAGAACAACCCTTATTCCAAAACCCGACGCATCACACTCAAGCGCAAATGATTTAGTGAAATCTGGCAATGCAAGTACAGGCGCATGGGTCAACTTCTCCTTGGTCAATTGTAATGCCTTCTCTTGTTCATCTCCCCATTTGAATCCCATGTTCTTCTTGATCACCTCCGTCAGCGGCGCGGCTATGGTACTAAAATCTTTCACAAACCGCCGGTAAAAGCTAGCAAGTCCATGAAAATTTCGTACATTCCCCACAGTTGTAGGACTTGGCCACTCTTGTATTGCACGTACTTTCTCCTCATCAACCTGTATACCTTGTGCACTCACAACAAAACCAAGAAAGACAAGCATATCGGTGTAAAAAGTGCACTTCTTCATGGTAGCAAATAACTTTTCTTTCGAAGCACATCTAAAACTGATTTTAAATGCTCAACATGATCCTCCAAGGTTTTTGCTATAAATTAAGATATCATAAAGTAGACAACAACAAATCTGCCAATGAATGCACGCAAAACATGA